>JANHGC010003752.1:69316-81926 GCA_027560395.1 Boaedon fuliginosus | reverse complement strand
AGCCAAAGCGCCCCTCCTCTCTCTCTCCCCTCTTCCCCACCGACGCCCCATTTCAAGATCCGCTCTCCTTCTTCCCCGGAGCTTGCCTCGGACGCCCGTTTCCATGGCTACCCTTCTCCGCGCCCTGCCCCGCCGCTCCGTTTCCATGGAAATTCTCTCCCGCGGCTACGCGGGGCAGGGGCTCTCCGGACCCACTCGCCCTCAGTGCGCAGGCGCAGCCCCGGCCTAGGCGCTCTCTTCCGCCCGGGCCTGGCAGCAGCGAGCGGAGTCAGGGCCGGGATCTCCCCGGGCCCAGGTGAAGAAGGAGTTGGGAGGGTGAGGGACAAAAATAAAAGGGGGCGAGGGAGGCGCTCTGGCCGCCTGGTCCTCGGTGCCGCCGACCCGGCTGCGGTGCTGAACTGACCCCCGCACAGGTACTCGCTTGTGGGCCAGCGGGCCCAGAGCCGGGCCGGCTCCAGATCGGGCTGGCAGTTCGTGGTAGGTGGCGGCGGGGGGAGGAAGAAGCGCAGGGTCTCCAGAGCTCCCTTTCTCTTCCCTTCTGGGCAGTGGCATCCCATTTCCACGGCTAGATCTTTTCTCGTGGGTCCGGTGGGCGAAGCTAAGGAGGCGGAGATACGGGAGCAGCGGCAGAACTCTTGCATGGGATGGGGGATTCTTCTCGCATTGGGATGGGGATGATTATTATGGGAGTCTTGGGGGGCTTTGCACGATTAGGGGCTTGGGTGAGAGTGTAATGCTATTAATGTGATTCAACAATGGCTGAAATGGTCCTGTGGTCTGTAAAGCGAAGCAATTCCTGAAATCCGGCCTGCCTTAGAATGACAGGGCTGAGCACCGAGTATATTCCTGCTCAGTTACTAAAGTAATTTGTTCCCTCATGTGTAGCTAATGGGACAGCATCCTTAGTCAGCTCAGGCTTTGTTCTAGCCTTTGTCTTTTTTTTTTTTTTAGTGTCACCAGCCTATCCTTCCAATACCTGGGCCAGGGCTGGGCAAGAGGCAGCCATGACAAGGTGAGAAAGATGTAAATTGAATTTGTACTGGTACCAAATACGTTGGTAGAATATATTGTTACTTCTGTAGGACTTTCAGCCAGCTGTTCTTTCTTGGTGAAGGCGGGCAAATGGTTGAGTTAGAGGTGTTCTGTGTAAGTTATCTGATGATGATGATGGATAATTGTTTGAGTCTTGATTGATTATTAACTTGGATTTGGAAATCCTATATTCCCACAACACATTGGGAAAAAAAATTCTTTGAAAAGACCTGAACATACTGAATAGTCTTAACTTTTAGAACTTAACGCTTTAATTACAATTCCTATCAATCCAACCATTGGCCAGGGGGATTGAGGGGAATTGTAATCAGATTTGGGGAAAAGTGGCTGAAGTTACAATGTCCTGCTTTTTAAATTTTGCCAAAGATCAGAATTTTGTTGCCTATCTCCTTTTTTTCTAGCTCCCCTGTTTCCAGAGTAGTTTACAATGGCAAGAGAAACAGCAGTCCTCGCTCCCCAAGCAACAGCAGTGAGATCTTCACTCCTGCACATGAGGAGAATGTGCGCTTCATCTATGAAGGTGCAGAGTGGAAGCATTTGCTGCATTTCCACTAGACCATGGCATATTATGCCGCCTTCTATCTTGTATATTACTTATGTACCACATACCATTTAACAAATATTGGTGTCGGTTTTCCCCATATCAATGTTTTTTTTTAAACATAGGCATGAATAAGTAGAGAAAAATTACTGAAAATGACAGTCTTTAAAAGTCAAAACATTTACACATGGATCTAAAGTTTGGGATTGACAGACCATTTTAATTTACTGTATAGTAATTCACGTACTAATTGTGAACAGTATGCTTTCTTTGTTTTTAAACATTTCTTGTAGCATAGAATCACTGTTAGTGTTTAGGTGGCTGATTCAGTCAAAAAAGCTTCCTTAGTCTGCATATGAAATACTTTTCTATCTTAATATTCTCCTTTTCTGCAGCATGGCAATCTGTGGAGCGGGATCTCCGCAGTCAAATGGCAGGTGGCGAACGGGTTCTTGTAGAGGAATATGTGGAGAAGGTACCAAATCCCAGTTTGAAGGGTGAGTTTCATACTGTCAGACACTTTCTTTTTCAATGACAAACTTATTGACATCCAGTATAAATTTCCAATTGTTTTATGTGAGTATGCATTTGAAGATAATCCAGAAGTTTCAATGTGTT
Organism: Boaedon fuliginosus; assembly: GCA_027560395.1. Lineage (NCBI taxonomy): Eukaryota > Metazoa > Chordata > Lepidosauria > Squamata > Lamprophiidae > Boaedon > Boaedon fuliginosus. The sequence continues at coordinate 79,714 of JANHGC010003752.1, read as the reverse complement.
CTCCAGGTTCATTGTTTATAATATATATTTTCAGCACTTTGTCATATTAATTGGCTTCTATTTACTGAGTTTAATTTTGTGTGTTCTAGTTGTCTTTCAAATGTCCAGATAGTCTAGACTGAGCCAGGACACTTTAGTATCTATCTTTTTCAGTGTCAGCTAGCCCCTTCCATGAATAGTGTGCTTCATTTCCCTTCAACTATATCCAGCTCAGAGTTCTTCTAGTAATTAACATTACTAGCATTAGCATCAGTAAGGAGGCAAATGGGTACATAAAACAACATCTTTCATATAATTGGTCCTACACTTTGACATTTCCTTCTGTCATAACTTTAGTCTTTGGCATATGGTGAAAACCATTGTTCACATATTATTTATAGTAATGATCAAATGAATGCACTTAGGAAATTCAGAGAAAAGGGACAAAGAATGGCATTTTTCTATATATAAACTTTTACTGGCTCTGAACATTCTTTGTTCTTACGATTAATAGCCATTCATTCTAACCTCTATTAATTTGATGATTGCATAAATTCAGATATGCATTTGAAAGACATAGCATTTAACCTTGCTCAGTTTTATTTTAAGATTTTCTAGTTACAGAGTTTAAATTATGAGTCCTAGGTAGAATTTTCAACTCTTTACATATATAGTTGGTTGCATTGTTGTGAAAATAGCTATGGATTCTTATACTGAATAGAATTTATAGTGGAACATACAAATCTTTTAATTAGATGTCTCAGTTATCTGTAGCCCAGATTGGGATTTAAAGTATTAATTAGATGATGGTAGGGAATCTAGTCATTTTCTTCTTGCTAAAGTCAGTAGGAAGAAAGTAACATGGGAAATCTGGAATTTTATCCTAAATTCTCTTCCTTTATTTTTTTGACAGCATTCAAACCTGTTGACTTGAGCGACCTAAAGCGACGGAACACACAGGACTCTAAGAAATCCTAAAGTGGCTTGGGCTGGCCCAGCCCCAGTGCTGGCATGTGGCCACTGGTACATGAATTTGATAACTTTGTGTTGGTTTCCTCCTTAGGTCTGGATTGTGCCTGGGGCTGGCTCTGAATTTCCTAGGAAGGATTGGCTTTCTGCCTCTTCTTCTCAGCATTCCCTGGCCTGGGCTGCCTGTCTTCATTCTAGAATTGAGCCCAGGAGTTCCTTTTCCTTAGTAAATGACATTTTAATCTGACGATAGCCAAGTGGCTGGCATGTGTCCTGTCTGTCTTCATCTGAAATAAGACAGAAGCATTGGGAACCACCAGACCTAGACTCTCCCTAAAGTACTCTCAAAACCCAGCTCTTCTTAGGGAAAAGCTGAGAGGCTGATGGGAAAGAAGCAGCAGTGGTTATGTAGTCTATTCTGCCAATACAAACCAGGAGATTTTAGACTGCTAATACTTGAGCTTTTGGTCTGAAGAATGGAACAGTATTGCTCAGCCTGTTGGTACAGTGATGATGAAGAAGAACTGAAAAATAGAAGCTTCAAGCCCAGGACAGTTTCCCAAGTGCAAACTTTTTGAGATTCAACTGTATCTGGATAAATCTGACTGGTCTCCCTTACCACGTGCTGAAAAGATGCACCAGATCCCGTGGTTTTTACACCTTGATGACTAGCAGCCCCAGCCAGGGGGGAGGTGGCATTTCTGAGCTAGCCCCAGAGCCCAGCCCCCGTGCCCCAGCAGGGCTGGGGACAGCCTTAGTGTGTGCTGTTCACTAGCAAGTGGCAGAAGTACCCATGCTTGTGTCTAGCTCAGGCATTGGTGTTGAGGACCCTACCTAAAATAGGTAGTTAAGGGCATGGTGGCTGTTTCTTTCCCTTTGTTATGTCCCCCTTTGAATTGTGTCTGTCTTTAAGGGGTGTTGTAAATAAAACTGGTTAGTCATTTTGACATTCTGTTGTGTGAGCTTATCTTGCATTCTAGTTGCATTCTTATAGTGGAGGTCACTTTGTTATTTACTTCTATATTCTTTTCTGTGGCCAATAATCAGCCACTCCTGACCTAATATTGCCTTTCTTGGAAGTAGGTGAATATCTTTTTTTTCCCTAGTTGCTGTAGTGATAATATTTCGATTAGTCTTCCTAATCATTATTTTGGATTGGCCCTGGCTGGTGGCAAATGAAATGACTATTACTGTAGCTTGTTTTCAGCTAACCAGCTCACCCTAGCCTTGTTTGTTACATCTTTGGATCTGATGTCGCATACCCCTGGAAGTATATTAAGCATCTTTGTTCAAACTTCTACAGCTTTGGATAAAGGAACCTAGCAAATATCTGTTTTTCAGAAAGAGTCTTCAGAAGTGTATCCTGATGCTTCCAGAGTGGTGGCAACTTTGTTCTGTTCTATTCATTACATAACATTCTGTATATCTGAGAGTAGCGTTTACATCCTGAAGAGAAAAAAGTGAGATTATTGAGACTCAAATCTTATAGGTGCTAATGTGAGGCAAAGGCTCTTATACAGAGAATATATTATTTCACCAATGGACTATTTGTGCCCTTTGAATATGAAGCGTTTAGTACAGGTAGTCTTTGTTTAATAGTAGCAATTGGGACTGGCAATTTTGTCATACAATGTGGTCATAAAGTGTGACATCACATGACCACCAATTTATGACAGCAGTTATGACAGTTCAAGTTGCTGTCATTAACAAATTCTGCATGGCCATCAATTGCAGTGTCACATGATTGCCTGGCAGCTTCCCCGTGGACTTTGCTTGTGAGAATCTGGCAGTGAAGGTTACAAATGGGACCCTGGTCACAGGACTATGGGACCCTGCAACCATTATAATTGTGATGCCTGAACCACCATGATTTGATTGCTGGGATGATGCAGCGGCTGAAACTATGAAGATGAATCATTTCATTCGGTGCTGTGATAACTTTGTAAGGTCGCTGAACAAGGGATCGTTAAGCAAGGACTACCGGTATTGTACTAGCTGAATGTTCAAATTGAGGGATCCTAGCTGGCTTCTTAAGGGAGTGAATTGTGTACAAATACTGTGGATTAAAATTATACATGCTTTGCAGCAAAATGGTGTAAACATATGCATAAGTATTTGAGAAGACATTTTTTAAAGCCTTGACAGTTACAAGTCAATATATTATTGTCCTGAATGGAAGCGTGTATAACCTCAATTCAGGGGACTTTTGTTTTACTGCTATTAGTAAAGTTTTTCCTTCATCCCCAAATTGAATCAGATTACTAGAATAAGCTGGAACTCTCACTTGTTTACTATAGGGTAGTTTTTTTCTGTTCACTTCATTTTCTGTCGGTATCTTCCTAGGAAGTTTGACATTTTCTTTAGTTTACTAAGCCTTTTATGTTTGCTTTAGTCAAATAACGTAATAAACCTGAATATATTTCAGCAAGCAATAAATCTTACATATAAAAGCAGCATGAAGAATTCTAGATCAGAGTGCGATACAGACATTTGAAAACATGAATTTTGGATCATTAGATGAACATTTTTCATCTGATCTCAATAGTAAACATAATCACAATAGGACCTTGAAAATCAATTGATGGCGATGGCTTTCCACTACTGGAGAGAGCATTATATGGTGATTGCCATAGGCCTTCTTCCATCTCTATTCAAAGATCCTTTAGACAGGATAGTTGGCAATAAGGGCCTTGGTGGAAAAAAAGAGCCGCTCAGCAGACTTCTGGAAAGATCTTCATATGCTCTCCTCTCTCTTCAAGGGAGTCTTTTCTCAGGACATCACATAATTATCTATTTGAAGTGAAATGTACATTTTACATTTACCGTAATCCAAACAGTAAATGTTCCAAGATTAGACCTGCTTGTATTATTCTATATCATACTGCAGCCTCTCATTTGAATAATTGTATGTGTGGAGTAGACTAGAATGGTGCAATGTTTGGGAAGTTCTTCAAAGTTTAGGTTAAATCACAATGGTGAAAAAATCAAAAACCATAGAAAAAAGCTCTTCATTTTTCATCCTAAGTGTTAGTTACATGAATGGGTTCTTAAACTCTCAGTCTGATGAGTGAGGTGGAATTTAACCAAGGACTGTTGAATTCTAGGAACATACTCATACTATTTACATTTTTAAAAAAACCTTAGCGTTCAGAAGTAGTTGTACAACAGATAAGGAAGACTGTGCCTCAAAGTACTACAAACAATAGAAACTATTTAAAATCATTGGTCCATGGGAGGAAATCGGACAAAAGATTTTCAAAGATTATAGTTACTTAAGAAAGTTCTAATGATTGCTTTCTGGACATTAAGTTCTGTAGTTTTTAACTGCTTGATTTATCTTTGCATTTATGATTTTTTTTTAAAAAAAATTTACCTTTTCTCCCCTAACAAAAGTGCTCAGATTCTCACATGGAATGATTTGATCCTGGATTATAGATTACAATCTGACTAGAAATACTGCTGCAGACCATTCAATGTGCCTTTCTAGGACAACCATTTTTAAAAAGAGTTATACTTTCAGTGACTCTGAACAATGTTGGTCGTGCCCATTGATTATTTGCACATAAACCCACATATTGGCAATGAACTCTTGAATGTTTTCTCCTTCAGAATATTTAGGCTTTCTCTTTAAAGTTTAAGCATCTTGAATGTTCACCAACTTTTCTCAGAACCTTAATTCCTGGATGTGAATGAGCCACTGAGGTGCATAATAAAGCTCCCACACTTTCTCTCTTTTTCTGTTTATACTGTTTAGGGGAATGAACACTTAAGTGTATTTCCAGACAAGCAATCTCTTACTGCCTGTTCTGCCACAGGCTACAAGTGAAATTTCAACTAAATTTCCACATCTCACTATTGTAGAACTTTTGTTTCATATTCTTTCAATCATTTATATTAACTGTGGCTAGTAAATGTATGTATATCTATCTCCCTGTGGTTTTAAATTTCTACTAAGGCAAAAATTACATACATTTGGGGATTTAAAATATAAGATACTCTATTGCAAGTTTGCAGATGAGGAAAATGTTACTAGGCAGTGATTAAAGTCTGCTGAGTTTTTAAATAATATTTTTAATTAGCATTTTGATAGTCAATGTATGGGTTGTCTAAGTGTAGATAATTAAAATAGAGGGAGCCAGTTTGGTATAATGGTTAAGGCATCAGAATTGCTGGCACTGTAGGAAAAAAATTGTAGAGAATGAAAAAAAAAATGAAAAAACTGCAAGGGAAAAATATCAGTCTGCAGTCCACTCTGTACATTCATGGCCCACATAAATATAAAAAATAAAATTAAGGTAGAGCAGATACACAGAGCTAGCTCACCTTGTTTTGTAACACACAGCAAGAAAGATAATAGGCTCCTTATGGCTATTGTGGGAAAGGGGATTGAACTAAATTTCAGAAGCTATGCTATGCATGTTTCCTATATTTTAAATATAACAAGTCAAAGTGAGCAAGAATGAAACCTGACAGTGGTTGGTAGAACTTTATCTGCATCTTTAAGTTTCAGCAGTGGGAAATCATCCAACTCAAGCTGGTCACAAGTGATTTTTATTTCAAAGTATTTATCCCAGAAAGCCACAAGTGGGCCGCTTCCATTAGATTAGTAACAATTGGAAGTATTAACTTGATCGCTCTTGGGTATGCCACAGGCATCTTAATAGTACACATGAGACTGATTCTACCTCTGAGCCTGAACAAAAACAAGTTCAGCTTTCATATGGGGCACTTAATACCTACCAGGTCTTTCCTAATAGGTACTGTTCCAATTTAAGACAAAGTAAGGTCTCTTTTATGGAGGTATAAAATGTTACAGAAGTATAATAGAGAGACCAGGGAGAAAGAATGATTGAGCACCACATGGCATCAAATCCAGAACTTGGCTTTAAATAGTTTAAAAGCCAATGAGATATAATTGTTACCAAACTGATCTGGAAGTTGCAAGGGATAATTTTGAGATTCTGCTGGATATTGGCAGGTAAAAGATTGAACATAAGGACATATTTAAAGGAATTTACAGTACCTCCTCCATGAGTTTGCTGTTAATTGTCCTAACTGGAATCTTAAGCATTTCCTGGAGAATATGGTAGCAGTACTTTTGTTTTGAAGTAATATGTTTTGAGGTATTGCCTACACAGCAGTAAAATGAGTTCCCAACTTATCTTCAAAGGCTTACTTGAGTTACAGATTACTGGCTGCATCATCAGCATCAAGGAGAAAAAAGATGGGATGGTGGGCATGGGAGGAAGGATGGAATCCTGACTTAGCAGACATTTCAATAATATTGCTAAGGTAAATGTTGGATAATAGTGTGGGAAGATACTGTTTTGCTTTATATTGTTGCTACTAAAAAGGGCTTCAGTTAAGTCATCAAGAAATATTACCCTTTCTTTACTTGAATGGTTGTGCCTTGGTGTAATAACATTATCAGCCCAAGAAGACAACTGTATAGTGTTGCAATGGCTAATTTCTCATAGTCATTCTCATGGAATAGAAAAAAAGGCCGCCCAAAAATGCTTTAAATGGATTTAGTACATTCACCCCCAGCCATTCTGGGAAGGTGGATTCAAATAAATAGACATCGGCAAACCATATTTTGCACTCCTAGCAAGCTTATGAGGTTTGAATTATAATTCCCTGTGTGAGAGAAAGTTAAAAGTCTTTCATCCAAAGACTTAACAGTTTGCTATCTGAATTTCCACAGAGCATTTTTTTATGTAGAATTGGATTTTGTCTGTTTTCCTCTGGTTGCATTCTAGCCATTGTAGGCTAAGCTTCATTACTTCTATCTCCAATGTATCAAGCAGGTAATCTGGCTCTGCTAGGCAGCCAGTCTCAATTGCATGATGACCCACAGTGTCACAAGATCTTTGACAGGAAAAGCAGCCATACACATTTCATTGGCTTCTGGTGGTGGGTTATTTAATAAGTCTCCCACTTCTGTAGAAATAAAAAGAACATTAATCTTTGCAGATAACATTAATCCTGAGATGACAGGGAAATGTCCATTACTGCCATCATCTTTAACAACTAACAAACCACATCCAGAGTATAAGTGCTACCTTAGGAGGATGAGACATTTTGGGATGGTTCCATGATCAGCATGGTATCCAAAAAAATCAGACATACCAGTGGGCATGCATGGTTGTTTCTTAAGAACACCAATTTGAGGTTCTTCAACATCAAGTCCAAAATCACATATGGTAGCTCAAGTAAGAACATATTTTGCATCAGAGGGAGCAATATACCTGCAGAATCCTAAACATGTCCCAAAGGCAAAGATTCAAAATCAGCACTCTGGTGCACTGGAAATCAGAGAAAGATAAAGTTCTTACTGATCATTGCAAACTTCCTCTCACCCACCCTTCAATCTTTGTCAATGTAATATAGAATATACCAGGCAGGATAGTAACTAAAATGCAGCTCCCTTGCCATCTCTGTCTCAATGGTCCCCTCATCCAAATTTAGATCATGGGTGAGTAAGCTCTAATTTTGGACTTCCTGGGGTTTAGCAGAAGCACGACAAGGTCAAATTAATAAAGTACTCAGGGAGAAAATGGAACAGAAAAGGGCAGAAGGTCTAAAATGTCTGATCTCACCAGGCATGTTAATAGCAAAATGCATATTTTCACAGAGTGTACTGATACTTCTCAGAGAAAAAAAACTATAAAAACACACAAGTGCTAGTATTCTGGATTGTCCTGAGCCCCAAAAGGTACATTTTGCACATACTTACATCCTTCTATTATCTTGCTGAAGGGCACAAGAAGTATACATAAAATTGTGCTGAAGATTGACCAGTTGGCCACTTCCCATTTATTTTTTTAAGTAGCTAGATAGCCCAGTTAGCCTGATAGATGCCTAGAGAGGTACTCACAGATAATAGATCAGTCACTCCATTTATTGAGAAGAGATTTAGCTCCTACCCCACCCTCCATGCTGTCTCTTAGCATGCATATATAAGACCATGGAGGTCATCCTAATAGCTCCAGCAGTCTTTGCAAAGAGTGTTTTTTTACATGATGTGATAGCACAATCCTGTGAGGGAGCATAAAATGCCTTCTTGGTATATGGGGCAATGGAGGGAGTGTAGGATTTAAAGGCTACCTCTATTAATATACTCAGATCTGTTTTCCTCCTCTGACCCTGAGGGCTTAATGCCATCTAAAGTTAAACTTGCTAGAGATGTTATTCCTCTTTTTACTTAGCCAAAACTAAACTCGGTTACCTCTGAATCTTTGAAACCTTCCCAGTTTCCCAATATGAACTGCATCGTTTGATTGTTTTCTCCCATGCATTTTAGCACTGATTTTCAGTTTTGACAAAACCATTATTCCTAAGTGAATTTAAAAAAATAACTTTGTACATAAGATATTTTTACTCAGATGACAAATATTTCTAACATTTTTATTTTGCATGCTGCATTGTTGGTAATATTAATCAGTTGACCTGACATCCTGGCTGGTTACAGGAAATCCTTCTTTCAAAAAAATGTGTCCTTTTTTCTTTTAAAGGATGTGGGAAATAGAAATGGAAAAAAATATTTAAAATAATGAAATTAAGAAAATAAACAAATGCTGCTGAAAAAGGAAGTAAGTTATTCAAACAAGGAGTAGACTTGTTTGACATATGTTTAGGAACTTAAAAGTTTGTTTTGTTTTTTTTGCTATCTCTTTAGATTGTCACCATGGATGAAGCTCCTCTTTAGTTTTATAACCTGCTTTTTCCTTGTCAGTCATGTTCATAGGGCACAATGCTCGTCTCCATTTCTTGGCCGAGGGTGCCAGCTTTGTCTGAAGACAATTTTCGTAGTCATGTCACCAGCATGGCTATATGCCAAAAGTGCACAGAACATAATTACCATTCCATCGAAGTGATACCTATTAATCTACTCGTATTTGCATGCTTTCAAACTGCTAGGTGGACAGGAGCTGGGATGAGTAATGGGAGCTCACCCCGTTGCACGGGTCTCGGGTCTCAAATCCAAGCTGTCATCTCTCTAGCTGACAGGCTCAGTGTCTTTAACTGCTGAGCCATCGTGCCCCAAATTTAACCACTATACTGCATTATATTGTCTCTCTTGATGACGAACAAAATATATTACCAACTCAAATGTAACATTCGTGTTCTGACAAAAACATATACTGTAATATGTTGTTAGAATTGTCCTTGCTACCAGAGAATTTATTTTTATTTTTATTTTTTATTACATTTTTATGCAGCCCAATTCCCAAAGGACTCTGAGCGGCTTACAACATGGATAGCAACAGCACTCAGATGTTATATACTGCTTATCAGAGCTTTACAACACTCCCAACACTGCAATTTGAAAGTGAACACTCTATTTAAATGGATCCAGGAAATTATAAACGAAATGGCTTAATGATTTTCTTCTAGATAAACTGGTGCAACAACACTGTATTAAATTTCCAAGCTTTGAACCTTAAGGATACCTCTGACTGAAAAATTAACATAACTCTGCAAGGGGAACATGCTAGCTGTATAATGATACAAGAATGTCAACAAACATACTTGCAGGGTGATCTAATGCACATGATTAGAACTTTCAACAGCAAAGGGTAGGATACAGACAGTGGATTTCCTTAAGGATTTGCGTTTTCCAGCATCTTCATCAATGTTCTGAAGTTTGGAATGAACACTGAGGTGGCTATGTTTCTTAATATGGCACCAAACTGTTTAAAGGGTTAAAACAGAAATAACAACATTTATTGTGAGCTTTCAAAAGGCATCTGATTGAACTCTGCAGGAGCAGCAGTCTGGACTATGTTAATCTGTTTTGATCTAGCAAGCTTATTTTAAATCAAAGTTCCAAAATAAGATGGGCTGGAGAAAAGACACTCCCCTGTGGATAGGATAGGCCCTGTCTGGAGGGGGCCTTTTTCCGAAGCCATATTTTAAATCAATTGTAGTGGAATAACTTAATCCAAAGGGTAGAATTATTTTTATTATTATTTTATTAATTACATTTATACCCCACCTCTCTTTCCCGGTCAAGGGGAACTCAAGGCGGCTTACAACATTAAAAAAGTACAATAGTACACTAATATAATAATAATCAAAACACATTCATACTAATCTCACTTACACTAAGGGGAGGGGAAAGATGTTAATTCCAAGTCTGCCGACAGAGCCAGGTCTTAACGGCTCTGCAGAAGGCGAGCAAATTGGGGGTGGTTCTGATCTCCATGGGGAATTGGTTCCAGAGGGCCGATACTGCCACAGAGAAGGCCTTCGCTCGGGGGCCCGCCAGCCAACATTGTTTAGCTGACGGGCCCATAACAGGCCAACTCTGTGGGATCTAACTAGGCGCTGGGAGGCATAAGGTAGCAGCAGGCGGTCTCAAAGGTAACCCGCTCCTACGGGTGCTGCCTTATTTTAGACATCACTTTCTGACTCTACCTTCTGCTTTGGGCAAGAGCTTTAGTAGGC
>JANHGC010003752.1:43420-58779 GCA_027560395.1 Boaedon fuliginosus | reverse complement strand
TTAACTGTTGTTAGCCGCCTCGAGTTCCCCTGATTGGGGAAATGAGGCGGGGTATAAATCTAATAGAATAAATAAATAAATAAAGGAGTGCCCCCTATGGAGATGGGCTTGTAAGTGACAGTGATGATATGAGGTGATGTGATCGATTTATTTGCCAAATAGGCAATTACTGAGCAGCAGGTTTCTGCTCATGCAGGAGTGAATGTTTATAGCCACAAGTCCCCTGTACTAGCCCCTTTTCTCTGCACTAACAGTCGCAATCTTTAGTGGTTTGAGTTACAAAAATGACTGGATTTGTGACAGTGGCATAGCTCATGGGAGGGAGGGAGGCAGATGAATTAGATAAGGCAGGCAAATTTCATATCTTACGTTTATATGAACACAGAACATGTTTTTTTAAATAATCATATGGAAAAACAAATGATTCCAAGCATCTATTTTTTTAATCTTACCTTCATTAAATTTAATGATTCATCAATGTAAGTTGAATAGAGCCAGAACATTAAGCAACAACAGCTTTTGATACATACTGATTCTAAGCATCATCATGTATGTTCCTTAAGGTCATTGACATGAGGAATGTTAACTTTCCAAAGACATGTAAGACCCATAACGAGTAAGGAATGAAGGCTGAAATTAGGGGTTATTTTAGTTTGATGGGAGGAATTGAATGGAATAGAGTACCAGGGTCGTGAGAAGAGCAAAATCTCTTTTGGGGACATGTGCACTTGTTTGTTTTGCTATTGGGAAGTAAAAATAGTGAGGTATCTGTGTTACAAAGACACATAGGTCATTTGCATGGCTCTTCAACCATATTTACCTTCTCATAAAGTGCCTTTGTGTTCCAGCAATTTGCTTCAATTAGGCTCATTATCCCAGGCCGCCCCCAGGCGTCTGGTAAAGGCAGCAGCTCCCTTGGGGAGAGGAATAGACAGCAGCTCTGACAGTACTTATCAAAGGCTGCTGTGGCCTCTGAGCTCACCTTTCATTGCCCTTGACATTATAGGGTGTTAGCAGGTAAGGAAACAATAACTTTCTGGTAAACAGCCCTGTGTTGTTTTTTCCTTCGTCATTTTGTATTGAACTTTCCCTTCTAGTCTTTAGACTTGTCTCCATCTCTTGTATAGTTGACGGGGAAAAAAACATTGTTAGAAGAGGCATTACTAGGCAGAAAGGTCTGAAAATGTAGCCTCAGAATTTATTTTAGCCATTCACCTTAACAGTAGTTTATTCAAGAGGCAATGCTGAACTCAAAACAATAGCCTCTGGCTACGTATTGAGGCAGAAGCCGAAATCAAATGAAATCAAACTAATGACCTGTCACGGTCCTACAGGGAAAACCAGAGATGACCTCCAGCTACTTCTGTTTCACTTCTTTCTTCAGCCTGCTAATATTTTCTTTGAGGCAATATCCTCCAATCTGGTAACCTCAAACGAGATTGGATTTGCAACTCTCCTATGTAGTTCCAGCTGTCATGGGAATTGATTGTGATTGCTAGAGATAATGGGAATTGTAGGTAGCACAACTGGAAAATTGGGGAAAGTTTACTTACGGAGTGGGGACCAAGCAGGTAAAGGATCTGCAACAAAATTATGGGGAACTGAACCAGGCTTGACCGTTTCGCACATGGACAAGTGCAGTCTGAACCAACTAACCTATATGATCGCCTGATACTTTAGACTGAGGATCCTACTCTGAGCATTTCTGGCATGATTGGGTCATACTTACATAACAGCACAAGGGCCTCTACAAAACTGGTGCATTTACTAGATAAGCTTTTCCTCCTGGTTCAAGAATTAAAACTGTTGGATTCCTAAAACAGTCATTGGATGAGATTTATTTTGCTGAAGTCAGACAGTACACGTATGGTCTGGAATGGAACACAGCCCTTCCTTTCCATGATAACTCTATGTACTGTATTAGATGTGATTCACCTTTTCCTTGTTGCTCCAATGCTTCCCTCATTTTTCCTATTTTCTTCCACTGCTGTGAGAAGACTTGTAGGTAAGAAGAGATATGATACACCAGACCAAAAATCCTATTTAGTTCAATGTTCCTATCAGATGCAATTGGGATTCCGCAAATGGAACATTAGCAGACTGGCATTTCCCATTCATGTCCTCCAGCAATGAGCATCACAAGTCCTACTACTTCTATTACTGAAAGTCTCACATAGCTAATGATTGGGAGCCTTCCCCTCTATGAAAACACTATTTCTGCTAACATGGGTTGAATGTCTGTAATGGAGATTGCTGGAACTAGTTACTAGCAACAGGGAGAACTGATTCTTCTAAGAATGGCCAGCAAGTCTGTGACAGGAAACTATTTGGTACATCCAGGGCAGGAAAATTTGGGACAGGTGAATACAGGAAAAAAACAGGTGGGAATAATTGGAAGTAGGTGATGGGAAATTTGAGGTAACGTTTGAAGTCTTGAATTCACACAACACATTCAGCCATGGTCAAGTTAGCTATAATTTAAGGAGTTACCCAATACCGTAGATTCACACAACACACTGAACCTTAAAACTAACGACCTGAGCTGGTTTTCCCCCAAACACAAAGTCATTAGTCTGGTGAGTTGTGGCAGTTCAACTACAGAAACATCTGTTTTATTCATACTGTGTTACAGTCAAAGGATTTTAAGGGAACATCGTAAGGATGGGCATGCATATTATTCTGTGGCTGTTCATGGTCAGAAGCAACATTTTTTTGTGCACATATCAATTTTAAAAATAAGAAAGAGAGAGAGAGAGGGGAGAGAGAGAGAGAGGGAGAGAGACTATGAGGCAGTGCTCTGTGACTAATGTAGATAATCTCTGCTTTTTCTTAGGGATGTCTGGATCGGAATGTTTCAATGCCCCTGGAAATGCCAGAGGAATTCTTCCATGCCTATTCTGGGGAGGACAGAATCTTAGGCTTTGAAAGAGACATTGCATAATCATAGAGGGGAATAATTACCTGTCTGTTGCAATGGTTCTAATTTAAACCTGTCGCATAACTTTCCTATGAAGGTTAATGTGGCCACTGCAGGACATCTGTTCCTGTCCATGTTAGTAACTGTTGTGTAGCCCAGTCCTTAGGTAAGATGAGCTGCGATGTACATCAGGAGAAACCGTCCCAAGTTGCCAAGACACATAACACCGTTTATTGAGGGTTTGATCTTCGGAACATTGGCACTGACAACATAGACACGGAGGCAGCCCTCAGCAAAAATCAATTTACAGAATCATTCAGGACAGTGTCATCCTGGGAACAAATGGAGTAAGTGTTTCCACAGCACAGATGTAATGGCACAGCCATAAGATGATCAATAATATCTTAAGATGCTGCTTACATAAGATCACAGGCAACACTTTTGGTACCATTCTGTCACCTACCACAAAACAATGTGCAAATTACCTGATAACCCAAATGAGCAACTGACAGCAAAATGGCCAATGTTTTGGACTGTGGTTGTGGTTAAGTGTAGGATAAGAGCATTTTGCTACCCAGAATCCTCTAATTCTCATTTCTAACATCCAGTTAAAGAGGGACATTAGAGCATTACTAAGTGACTTTCTGAAGTCACCCAGATGCTCAGGATGACAAATTATGCCCCTCATTCAGTGGTGATATTCAACCGGTTTGCACCACTTCTCAGGAACCGGTAGTGGTGATTTCCTGTGGTTCGCCAAACCGGTAAAATCACCACTGGCTGGCCCAGCCCCCTACCTTACGGTGCTGAGCTGAGCGCTTCTAAACTTCATTTAAAGCTCCCCTTCCTTCCCGCGGACTGAGATTGGGGCAGCTGCAGCAAGAAAGGGGAGTTTTAAACACACTTTAGAAGCGCTCATCTCAGCACCGTTTAAAGTTCCCGCGGCTAGCACAGCGAAGTCTGAAGAGTCTCCACTTCTAAACTTCGTTTAAAACTCCCCTTCCCTACTGTGGGACTGCTCTCCATCCAGGCAGCCTCTGAGTCTGGATGGAATTCTGAATCTTTGGGGCGGCCTCCTGACTGGCAGGCTGGCTGGAGCCACGGGAAAAAACTGAGTTTTAAACACACTTTAGAAGTGGAGACTGTCTCCAGCCTTCGGAGACCCGAAGCGCTTCTAAACTTCATTTAGCTCAGCATTGTAGGTTTAAATTCCCTGCAGCTGGCAGGGTCTCCGAAGGCTGTAGACAGTCTCCGCTTCTAAACTTCGTTTAAAACTCCCCTTCCTTACTGTGAGACTGCTCTCCATCCGGGCAGCCTCTGAGTCTGGATGGAATTCCGAATCCGAGGGGCTGCCTCCTGCCTCATTCCCCAGATGGAGACCACCTATGTTGAATACCATGGCTTCTTCGAGAAGCATGGCCCTTATTCCCAAGGCACTACCACTCCAGAGGCAAAAAGATTTTCAAGAAGGACTCTGGAACTCTTGTACTCAAACCCAAATTCTGCAATTACTAAACTCGGAAATAAAATATTTAGCTATACTGAACAATTATATACTGTAACTTTGCAAGTTTTGCTGATGACTTGGTTTCAAAACCTTTTTGGCAGAACTTTCCATCAGGATATAGCATGTTAGGGAATAGGCAGTAACTCTGAATATACACTCCCTTATGACTAATTTAAAAAAAATTGCACAGCCCCTTCTGCTCCATTTGTTTATCTTTTAGCAAATACTGCCAATGCATTTTCAGCTTGTTCTTTATAAAAGCAAGAGCTAGAAAGGGTTTTTGAGATTCTCCATTTGATCGGCAACTAATCAGTGTGCAATGTCTAAACTGTAGACTTTCAGATGTCCTAGCTATAGTACAGATTCTTTCCATCCAAAATCCCCTTAATGTCATCTCCAACCTTTCCCAGACCCATACCTGGGCTATCACTGACTTGTTCCTTTCTGCTCACCTACAATGGAGTCAACCCATGGAATACTATGAATGCAGACAAGGAGGAGGACATGAGTCTCATCAGGATATGCCCTCCTATCTCAGAGAGGACACAACCAGACACTGAGGTTTCAGTTCAGGGAGCTAGACATTGGTCAGTTTCCAATCACACGTCCCACTCAGTGTCTTCTGGACTCTCAGCTCTGCCATCCTTGCTCTGCAATATGGCTGTGTTATGAGAAAAGAATCAATGGGCCCAATCTTCTGGAGGCAATGGACTAAACTGCTTTAGATGTTGCTCTCTCCCCTCAGGTCAGGAAATTCATAGCAAGGAGGTAGTTCATTCACAGCTGGATTTTCACTGATGCTGCACTGGGTCCTCTCCAAATACTGCGTGCTAGTATGTACAGTTGCTTGGCTGCAGCTCAGACCATTGAGGTAGTTGCCAACCAGTTTGTGCTTCTCACAGGTGCTGCTGCTCCTCCCGTTACGGGCGTTGGGGGTGTTGCTGTATGTGTGTTTATACTCTTCTTCTATGTCCCGACCAAGTTTCCAGCGTGTCCATTTTTTGGTGAGTTCTGACTGTACCTATAGGGAAGACACACCCACAAAAAGTTGGCTTTGTTGTCCTTTTGGTAGCATTATTTGTAGCTTCCTGATTTCCTTGTACAGCTCTACACCTCTGATTCCAGCATAGGACAGAGTATGGAAGTGTAAAAGGGGGAAAGGATGCTGACTCTTGCAAATGAAAAAAAATGACTTCAAATAATTTATTTATTTATTTATTGGATTTATATCCCGCCTCTCTTCACCCCTTTCAGGGGAACTTGAGGCGGCAATTGGATGTATAATGCACCTACAACTACAAGTAGCATTTTAAATTCAAACAGTATGTTAGATTTACCCAAATCTAATAACGTTCTGGCTATACTTCTACCAAAAACTTTACAGCAGGCATGCTTTGACAACTAAAATACCAGTTCTGTGATATAACCACATATGGATGTCTGAACTGAAAACTATTTTTATAGCTGCCCTTAATTGCTTCTTGATGAGTAGACCACTGAAACTCAAAAGGACATTGTACTTAGCTCCACCATCATTCAAATGATTGCAGCTTGAAATTCTGGACCTCTCATAATTTAGCCACAAGGGGCAAAGCCTATGTCTCATACTTCTCTGTTTAACACTCACCTCTTTGTTCACAAAGCAGTACAGAATGGCCACCAGCATTCCCTAGGGAAACAGAAAGGTAGTTACCAACATTATAATAATAATTTCCAATAATAAAATTATAACGGAGATATGGAAGATCCCATATATTAATACAATTCTTGTGTCTCACCTGAAAAGAGCCAAGAAAGAGATCAAAGAACAGCTTGACAAAGCGCAGAGTGCCCTGGGCATGCTCATCAATTACAAAGGCAAAAACCATCTCATGGATGCCCAGCAAGGGAATCAGAGTCAGGGTTGATTTCGCCAGCCTAAATGAATAGCAGGTGATTAGGCTTCATCACAAAGAAAAACAGATGTGTAGGGAAGAGGCACACCATCTTTTGGGAGGTGGAGACAAGCACTACATTCAGTCTTACTGAAATGCTTCAGGAACTGCACTCCCAGAAACCAGGCAGCTCCAAAACAGAAATTGAATTTGACATGATGTGACTTTAGTACCGTTACCATAATTGGTTCCCATGGATTTAATAGTTTCTTCTTTTTGTCACATTAAACATTTTTACATGCAAGTTTACACTCAGAGTAAACTTTTATGGGGAGTCATACCAAAAGTTGGCAAGGGCTATAGTCTTAATGTATATGATGGCTATTTTAGAAACGTATAGTTCATGGTGCAGATCCCAAACGCTACCCAATAGAAGAGACTGCCCTGACCTAGCAAGCCAAGGATGTCATAGGTGAAAAGGAATGTTTTTTCCTCAAGAGGGAAATACTGAGAGCCAATACCGAAACTTGTAGTCTGTGTATCGCATCTGGTGAGCACGGAGCTTAGAGACCAAGATCTGAATTATACGGATGAAAATGAAGAAATTAATCTGAAAGAAAGAAAAAGAAGCAGAGTGACTGAGTGGTAGGGACGGGCAGCGTTGCATGAGTTGACCAGAGAACCATGCGTAGTAAAGATCTAGAGGATTCTTGAACCGTGTTATAGTTTTGATTTATTTTCTCACTCTTCCCAAATTTACAATGACTGTTTTCTAGCTTCTGTCTGATACTGATCATTCATATCCTAAATTAGTGCTATAAGATTTCCTAGAGAAAATATTTCACTGACCACTGACCATTAATAGGTAGACAGACTGAAGTATTTTATTAATCATATGTTGGGACATATGTTGGGACATATGTTAAGCATTTAAGAAAAGTGCTATAGAAACACTGAATTCTGCTACTCACAGGAAAATTTATGTTCATTACTGGAGAGCCTCTGGTATTTTTTCAAAAATAAGTTGCGTGCTAGTGTTGGTCTTCATAAAATAATAATAACTCTTAATAATAACTCTTGTTAAGTTATCACACCAGGCAAGACAAAATCTTCAGCTGCTTCACATAAGTGGCCACTCAAATGTGGATGAGGACCTGGTGTTCAGACCACAGTATAGTTCCAGGATCACAGGACTAGGTTTCCTAACTGGTTTCAGTTAAGGTTGTGTAGCATTTTGGAGTGTGCAGAGCTGCTCATGTAATACCAGCTGCTAACCTCTTAAATCAAAGTATCTTAAACCACTGTATCTTTTTGCAGGATCACATTGCAGTTATGGAGGGCAGTTGTGTGATTCCAGAAAAAGGTTCATCCATTCCCCTCCAGTGTATTGTTCCATTCTAATCCAAAGTGTTATACAGCCCTAGTTATATGCTTTTTACAAGTAAACAATTGGGATCAAGTTATCCCTCACCCCACTCCCAAATGTACATGCTTATATGCACACTGGGCATTATTATTATACACAGAAAATAAAATGAGAAAAAGTCTGCTCAGTATGAAAATCAACTTGATTGCAATCTGAACTTTTGAAGACTATATGATCAAAATGGATAGAATAAAACCCACAAATCCAGTATATAATATATAAATGGGGGGGGGGACCCACCAGAGGTTACTTGAAGGACTGCCTTTATGCAAATTGTTCTGCTGGCAGGAGGAGCACAACCAATTCAGCTCTGCGATTTGCTACCATGAGATGAGGAGCTGGCTATCAGCTGGTCTGGTTTCGAATAAGGATTGGACCGATTTATGGAAGCCATGGGATCAACGGCTATTAACCTTGATGGCCGTGTGGCTCTCTCGGAAGACCATCTGCTGCAAAACCATGGAGCTTCCTTGTGCAGAAAAGTCTGTGAAAAGAGACTGCAGGACTACAGATAGTCCTCAACTTATGACCACAACTACCAGTTGGACCTGAATTTCCATTGCTGAGCAAGGCAATTGTTAAATGAGTTGCGCCCTAATTTTATGACGGTTGTTAAGCAAATCACTCCAGTTGCGAAGTGAACCATGCCGTTGTTAAACAAATCTGGCCTCCCTCATTGATTCTGCTGGTTGGAAGCTGGCTGGGAAGATCACAAATGGTGATCCCATGATGCTGAACCCAGCGTAAATAGATGATGGGTATAGCAATAACAATAGCACTTAGACTTACATAAATGCTTTATGGTACTCTCTGAGTGGTTTACAAATGGCACCATACTGCCCCTGACAATCACAAGCAGGAGGTCCAGTTGCCAGTCACTTTTTTCAGTAGTTGTAACTTTGAACGGTTGCTAAATGAACGGCTGTAAGTTGAGGACTATCTACAGATGGGCCAGGGGGTTCATTCCATCAGGTTACCGCTTAGGTTTTCTTCTTTATGTGCCTATCCATTGAGGTCAATGTGGGCCACACGCATTTGGCAGGCTATATGGCTCATCTACCCCTCCCTTAGAGCAATTACGGCACAAGAAAGGGGACATTTTTTAAACAGGCTTTTTTTTTATCCTGAAAGAAGAGTTGTAGAATATGACAGGATTTTTTTGAAGGCCTATACTGGGTTTTGTTTTTTTATTTTTTGGGGGGGTATATTTGAAATTTCAGCTATTTATTTTAATAAGCAGTGATTTGAGCTTCACAATACTGTATTACATCCAAACTAGACTGTTGTTTCTCCGTGTCATATAATATATGTGGGCATGTGCATAATTTTGCATCTACCGGTATTTATTTATTTATCATGTTTATGTAGTGTATATTGGAGATGGTGACCCTTTGAGAGCTGTATGCAACAAAATTTCATTTTAATGTATGCTGACTAGTATACATTCAAAGTGACAATAAAATTAGCCTAAGTCTATTTGTTGACTGATTATTGGAAGCCAACCTGAGATGCGTAATTTTTTAAAAAAGTAAATAAAGACAGGAGAGAAAAGTGAAACATCTTCACAGCTCAAAAGTAAATACTGTATAGTTCCCCAGTCCTGCCCTTAATTGGTTAAAAGAACGTATAAACAACACAGCTGAAAACAAGAAAATGATGCTGAAAAGAGTTTTGAATAAAGCATTTAGCTCCCAAGGCTTCAACAAAAGAAAAAAAGGAGGGCTTACCAAAATGGCTAAGAATACAGGGAAACGCAGGATCCACCAGAAACCCATATTATTATTGGTACTCCAGCAACTGGGGGAGTAATGAAGAAAGAAAGAAAGAAAATGGGTACAGATTCTTATTCTTCAGCAGTCTTCCCTGCTGCTCATATATTGTATGGTACAATGTCCTTGACCATGCATTTCCAAATCTTATGTGAGCAGCATTTCCTAAAGCACCTGGTAATACTGGGGCTACAGAAAAACCGTAGCCAGCTTGCCCACCATCCACATGTGTGGATACTGCATTTTTGTGGCATTTTTTTTTTTTGGAAACTTACTGAATATTTTCGTAAAGATATTTCACCACCACCCATGGCACAATGAAGAGGATTGGGGCTCCTGGGGGGGGCAAGAAAAGGAACAGAATTATGCAAGAAATGATAATCACAGCCAAAAAGTCAGTGCAGGAGAAGTCAATATTCTAGATTCCACCCAATATCTATCTCCTGTAATTTCTAAGATACAGATATGAGGGAGGCAAGTTGTCAAATTTTTAGGTTTTCTCATTCAGTTTGTTAAGTCACACAGATACTTATCAGTTTCAATGGCATTTGTCCCAGTAGGAATAACATCTGGACTGGGGCCTCTATAGTGATCAAACTCCCTAAGCTTCATGTCCTAATCCTGATCTGAGTTAGCCCTTCATGCATATAATTAACATGTTAAAAGCCAATGCAGAATTTCTGCTTATATGATTGGGAACACAACTAGTTTGTCCTCGTGTTTTCCAGGTTCTGTCATTATTGAGACCATCCAACTTTTCCTGACTTGCTCCTTACATATGGTTTAAATCAGGAGTGGGCAATGTAAGGTTCTCCAAGTAGTCCAAGAACTCCAATTCTCATTAGTCATAGTTGGCATGATCAATAATTAGGGATGATGGCACTGTAACAGCACAAGTGATTTATGTGAGACTTTAGAATTTCCGGTAGGATGTCGATGATTCCATATATGTATTTTTTAAAAACCAGACAATAGCTATTCAATTGCTTTTAAAACACCTCTGCTACACAACTCAACATTCTGGTCTTTGGGAAAGCTTGCAAAGTGCACCAATTTTTCATTTACAGAACCGAATGACAGCATCTTTCCCATGTATTGCAGATAAAAGGGCTGAGCTGAAACAAAAACACATTCAGCCTTGGATCCAGAGACTCCCCATGGACGGACCACAGGACATTCCCACAAAGGGAAGACATAGGAAGAGATTTTTCCACAATGCTTCCTTTCCTCAGAAGAAGTTGTTCTGGAGAGTAACTAGCACAGTGTAGGAAATGGTCAGTGGGAGGCTGCAATGGGAAGGCAATGTGTGAACTTCTGGAGGTTGCTGACTGCAGTTGTTGTTATCAATAGAAACCCCCCCCCCCGTTTCTCCAGAGGAAAATACCGCTGGATCTAAACCTAATTGCCTGTGGAACCGAAGAAGCAGTCTGCGTCAAATCCATGCATCCTGGCTATTCTCATAATCATAATTGTTACACTCGCTCTAAGCCAGACATGAGGAATGTGATCACATGCTCTAGTTCCACTTATAATTATATTGTTTCCTGTTCTGATATTACAGCTTACCCCCTTATGTTCTTCTCCTAAGGATGAGGTTATCTGTGCCCTGATGATTACTGACACTCAAATCCCCGTCCTCTACTCACCCCAGCCAATGCAGAGATAGAGGGTGAAATAGCTGCGTTCAGAGAAGACAGTCAACACCAGCAAGTTGTACAAATAAATCCCCTCGACGAGCAGCCAGCAATAGTTGGCCACAATACCATACTGCATGAACACTGTGGCTGCCTGGCACCCTGCTGCTGCCTGGAGAAAGGAGAGGAGTCAGGAAGAAGGATAATCCCAAGAACATGTTGCTGTAAATGACAGGTTTCTGGGTTGAGAAGCATTTTTAATTCAAACCATGTACCTCTCATGTTGATGCCTTAAGGCAGAGTCTCTCAACCTTGGCAATTTTATAATGTATGGACTTCATACATGTGAGCTAGAGAATCTTGGAGTTAGGGCTCCTTGGTGCTCTCTGAGCTTGCTTGTCCCAGATGCTTTTTCAAGAGGCAACAGAACTTTTGCATTTTTCTTTGAAGGTATTTTGCTTCTCATCCAGAAGCTTCCTCAGCTCTGCCAAAGCAAATCACTAAATGTCTATGGAGATTCTCAGTTATGCAGGTCATGGTTGTCCCAAAGGTGCTCTAATCAAGAGGCAACTGGACTTCCTGGTTTTTCTTTGAAGACATTTCGCTTCTCACCCAAGAAGTTTCAGCAGTGCTTGAGAATCTCCATAGACACCTGAGCTTGCTTGTGTTCTTGCAGATGTTTCATTACCCTAACTAGGTAACATCATCAGTGCTAGTAAGGAGTGCTGTTTGCAGTCAGTTTATATTCTGGTGGCTTGCCTGTCTATGTGGGTGGGGGTGGTCTTAGATCTTGGAGTTGAAGTCCACACATCTTAAATCCGCTAAGACTGAGGAACATTGGTTTATGGTTAAAAACTAGCAGTGGGGCAGCCTGAGGAGTCTTGGAGGAAAAAAGGAAAGGGTGAAACACTCTTTTGTCATTTTCCCAAGATTCAGAGCTTTATTTATTTATTTATTTATTTATTAGATTTATACCCCGCCTCTCTTCACCCCAAAGGGGAACTTTCTGGATGATGTACCAGCAGCCTTTCCTTGAATTGTGGATTGCAGTTGTTAGTTGTTAGAACCTATTTGATGAGAGCAAACAATGCTACTTCCCATATCCAGGATTACAAAATGTGTAATGTGTGAATTTCCAGATGTTGCCAAAGCAGAATTTCTGACAAGCTGTTGGGAAATGTAGTTCAGAAATTTCCAGAGGATCAGATGTCCCTGACCAAATAAATGTAGGAAGTACAGACTGAATCATTGAACGGAGATTTTATAGCATGACCGTGGCTCACTTTGAATCAAAGTCAAGCTCCAAGATGAGCTTTCACAAGGATCTTATCTTCAGCAGTTACATATGTGAAGAACAATAGAGCATCCTTATGTGAAGGTTATTGACATGTAGCATTATGCCGTAGAGAAACTGAATGTAAGTTTCAGCTGACCTAAAAATGTTTTTCTGCCATAAACTGTCCACAAACTTTTCAATGGTCCTTGGTTGTTTGGGCATGGAACAGAAAAGCCGAGACTGTAGAATAGCAGAACGATGGGCAGACGGAGATTCTTAGACTGGAGGTTGGGACACACAAAACTATGTGAGCTTGCAGTGGGCCACTGTAGTTCTTGAAACCTGAGAACTTCTAATGATATGGAAGAACCACCAAGTCAACATATAAAAACATATAGTACATAAATTATTTAGATATATTAATTACTTGTCCATCCTAATTCATGATGGTAGAGGTGTCACAGAAGTTCATTTATCACTTGAGGGGGTTGCATTATCACAATGTTCAGAAACTCCTGGCACAAGGTTTGTTGTATCTGTATGATACAGGTGGGCGTTGGTTGGGTGCAAGCCTTACAATCTAGCTGGGAACAGGAAACAGGAGGAAATAAAATAAACGAGGAACTATAAAAGAGGGTGCTGTTACCTTGTCACTCTGCCAAAGGCTCACGTTGTAGTCATCAACCTTCTCACTGTAGCGAGTGTGGAGCAGCGTGTCGATGGTGAGCACTGAGACGCCCTTCAGGATGAAGGAGGCGAAGAGGTTCATGTGGATGTAGTTGCGCATGCAGTGCAGCTTGCTGGAGAGCAGGGAGCTTGTCAAAAATGCTTGTCTATCTGGCTCAAGTCATGCTGTACTTCTCTGCCCAAACCTTCACCCCACTGAGCCACTGCTCCTCCCATTCCATTTTTTGCCCCTTCACTTTATTCATCAGTTTTTCAGTTCTTGCAATTTCATCATTGTCTTCAGTCCCCTGCAACAACTCCTCACATTAAGAGCTCTGAAGAAAATCCAGTCTCTCCAGACTAGCTAGGTGTGTCTACTCCAGTGCATCTTCTCCCAAAGTGGGATGAGATGGACTAGGGTTAAATGTCCTTTTAATCATGACTTTCTAAAACTTGGCAACTTTTAAGATGTTTGGACCTCAGCTCCCCATTGAAATCCAGACATCTTAAAGTTGTCAAAGTGACTGTTTTAATCAGTAGCAATGAAGATGGATAATTTTAGAGGTTGGACTTAAAAGACTAGGGCTTCCCTCAGTAGAGGATAGTATATATTTCAGAATAAGACAATCCACACTTGTTTAGCTTGAGAGCCCCTTTTGCTCATTATGCTGAGTGGGGCCCTGGATGTTTACTCTGAGGGCACTAATAAGTAGGCCTGTGACCTCTACTAATCCCCTCGTCTTTGTTTTCTCCTCCCGCTTTGAAGGAATCCATCTCATTCCAACCCTGCAAGGGTCAACCACCCCACTATCTCCAGGCCCGACGATCCAGTTTCCAAATCACCTGAAGCCTAGCAACACAGCCAAGGCCAGAAGCAGAGCGCAGAGGGACACGGAGTAGCCCACCGTGTACATCACTCTGAAGCTGCCGTAGATTCTATCAAACCACTCCTGGGGAGAAAAAAAAAAGAGGGAAAGAGTTTGTCTGATGCACGAAACCAATTCAGATCCTTTATCTATTGATGATCTTATAGAAATTAATAGAACTTAAATTAGATCTCTGCTAACCTGGTCTTCCTTGTTGTCTATCATACATTGATCAGCATTGCGCAATGACTTCCCACCGGGACCAGTCACCCACTGTCCATCTGGACCACATTTCTTGAATACATAGCCATGCTGCACTACAGGAATAAAGGGGAACATTATCATAAATATATCTGACTCCATAGTGAATGTCTACCTGTTCTGAGCTTTAATCATCTATTGTTGATTCTAATGTCTGTTCTAAATTTAAATTCCAGCACCCTCTGACTTTCATCTCACCTTTCCCCAGAAAATTAGGCTAATCTTTTATGCATTCACTTACCATTTCCCTTATTTTATATTAGTTTTATGACCCTCTTTTCTTTTCTTTCTTTTCTTTTCTTTATAAAAAGTTTTTTTTTATTTCAACAACATACAAAAGAAAAACAAAGGAGGGGAGACATACACACATCAATAATAATATTTACAGTGTACAGGTGATGTATCTCATATCTTGTGCATTTAAACTATTATCTCATTTCCTCAAAGTTTAGTAATCAGTATTTATATAGATTTAATAAAAAACCCTTCTTATCTATTATTTTTTGTTTGTTTTTGTATCCAGCCATACCAGAGATCCCTTGCTTCAAACAATTCTGTGTCTTCTTTGTCTTTTAGTTGCATTGTTAATTTATCTGCCTCGGCACATTCCAATACCTTGTTGATTAATGCTGATTCTAGCGGGATCTCTGTTTGCTTCCAATATTGAGCATACAGAATTCTTGCTGCGGTTATGGAGTATATAAAGATGTATCTTGAAGACTTAGTCCAGTTTTGATGTCTTATTGAGAGGATCCCCAAAAGAAATATCTCTGGTTTCAATTCCAACGGAATCTATCCATCATCTCTTATCCTCATTAGTGCTTCAATTTTATCCCTTTTTTTACTTGCCTCCCACACTCCTCATCTTTATCTCTAACTTTGTCTATATCTTTCTTGTTCAGTCGAAGCATTTCTCCCTGTATAAACTTATGTTGGCAATTCTCCCAAATGTTTGTCCATATATCAATCTCCTTATCAAAGATATCTTCCTGTCTATCCAATTGTTGATTTATTTGTTTTATTTTCTTCAATCTTTCTTCCTTTATTGGCTGGTTTATCAGTCCTATTTTTTGCTCCAGTCCTTGATTTATAATAATAATAATAATAATTTATTGAATTTATACCCCGCCTCTCTTCACCCGAAGGGAACTCGAGGCGGCACA
>JANHGC010003752.1:26151-36577 GCA_027560395.1 Boaedon fuliginosus | reverse complement strand
TTTCTTTTTACTTTGTAATATTGTGTTTTACTTGTTGTAAGCCGCCTCGAGTTCCCCTTGATTGGGGAAATGAGGCGGGGTATAAATCTAAATAAATAAAATAAAATAAATAAGTAAATGATGTATGCTTTTATTTATACAATATAATCTATGTAATGTAATAGTATACGCTTGTTAAAAACCTTTGCTTTAAGCCATACTTTTTGCTCCAAGTTTATAATCATTGTAATCCTTTTGATGTAATCCTTTCTTGATGTACATTTGTATCCTGCCTGGGACTCCCATAAAATCATCTGATTTAAGGAGGTTTTTACTGTAACAGGACATGTAGCCTGTGAGAACGTATCTGAATGAGGATTCCCTCATTCGCAAATTAACATCCCAATCCAAGATTCACTTTTGATCTGTTTGAACTATACTGCCACCCTCCTGGCTCTTCAGGAGGGCTGTGTAATAAAAGATGAAGATAAAGGAAGAAGATAAGCTTAATTAGAGGGCATCTGTCTTTGAAGGCAGGGGTTAGTGACTATGCCAAGTGACTGTGATTGATGTATTTTTAGGTATAAGAAGGAGACCCCATTCCCTCAAGTGTAGCCTTCCTCATATGTCTTTCTGTACATTTCTGGAATTGCTTACCCACGTTTACTGATATCAATAAATTCTGTTATTTTATTCAAGCCTCCACTTAAATTCTATGCTTGACTTTTTTGGACTTAAGCATATTGAAGAACTCTTCAGTGTGATATACAGTATTCTATGGCTAAATTGCCTGCTGCTTTCAGGCATCAATCCAAGCACAACATGCAATCTTGTTAGGCTCTGTGCAGCCGTGTTGAACCTTCCCCAGGCAATGACTTCTTTCTCACGATAAGCGCTCAGCTATAAGGTCTGGTACCACGGAACATTTAATGGAATAGCCGCCTATGAACATTTAGTTTATTTTCTTTTTTGATGTCCACTTTTATGCCTCCTACACTTTTCGTATCCTTTATGCTCGTACACCTTCTTGTATTAATTATATTAACTTCCCATTCCTTATGCTGGTTTATGAGCATAATAAAGTTTGATTCAATTTGATTTTGATAACGATATTGTTCATTACGATCCACTTTTGCAACTAGGGTCAAAGTAAGACATAATTGTGCAAAATAAAAAGAGCTGTGCAGATTTTAGCCTCCTGGATTAGGGGAGAGACAATGTGTGAATTAGTTGTCGGTTTTAGCAACTAAAAATAGTTCTTCTATTTAATGATTACTGAGAACTGTTTGTTGAAAATCAGAGCACTGCATATATACCGTAACATCCTCCAAATTTTTTGCAGAATCCAGGATATTCGATCAGTATTATCCAAGATGAGGTTTAAACCAACGGCTTTCCACATTATGTGGAAATATGCAGATCAGAATTGGTTGTTTTCCCCAGGAAAAAACAATTAGAGGGTAGAGCATGGCACTTGGGTTATTTTCTTTTTGGCTGTCTCTCTACTTTGAAGTGATTCATAACTCACAAGTGTCCCCTTCTCCATTTTCACAGGAATAAGGAAATTCCACTTCAACTAGGTAACACTTTTAACAGTGTTGTGCAAGAATAATAGCAAGAGTGTCTTTATAGGTACGTAACACAGGGCTATATCCTACAAATGCATATAAGCACATGTTATATAAAGAATATAGTAATGCATGTAAACATTTGTGGCAGGTAAGTGAAATGATTATTTAAAGAGCTGTGAAAAGTGTTTCTTGAGGATTAAGATAAAGGTACTGTGGAATACTTTTTTAAAAAAAGAGATAAATAGATTCAGAAGTGGAGGATAGTCAGATTTTAATGTTTGGTATTATTAGCTAGAAGCTTCATGGAGCCAAATAGATGTAAAGCCTTGAGTTATGCTTTGAGTTATGCTTCCTTGTTACAATAGCAGAGCAAAGTGTTTTGGGATGTACTGACAAATTTATTGTCTTTTCTAATTTGGAAGTGGCATGGTATCCCTGCCTTTCTACCACATTGTTTCCTTCTTCTCCCATGTCCACAAGTGATTTTGATCAAGCTGTTTCTAATTTTCATATCTTCACGAAAGAAGCTTTCTCGGATGAGCTGCAGGGAAACATACATGCCTCTGAGGTGTTTTATAAGCAACTAGCCCTCCTACATGGGCTACATAATGTGCAGAAGCTCTCTGCATGGTGCTTCAGCTAAGACCGAGATAGCAAGTGAAGGAGTTGAAAAGTCCATATTATTTACTTATGTATCAAATTTCTATAGTTACCCATTTCACCCAAGGCAGCTCTGGGTTACGTACAACATTTTTAGTAGGGTCCCATTTTAATTACGCCAACAAAGGTCACAAAATGATTGAGGGTTGGTTTTTTTTAGCTGGGAGGCAAAAAAGGGATGACTAGGATTTTGCCAGAAAAGAATGATGCACGACAAACAGGAAAGAAATAGCATTTCTTGCCCTAAAATAAGCCCTAATATTTTGATGTACTTATTACTGAGTTTCTGGATATAATGTCAATGTCTGCTCTAGATGAAGTCTGCCCTGCTAGGCTCAGCCCTGGAATTAAAGCCTTGAACTCCCTGATTTGACGCTCTACATCTAAATACAACACACTGCAGGCAGAACCAGAGTCTTACTGATCAAGACGGGGTAGTTTGTGTCCAGCTCTCTGTCTTTAGGGTGCATTTTAAAACTCTCCATTAAATCCACAGCAAAAATGCCCCCCTCCCAGTTCTATCCTGCTCCCAGGATTTATTATTTATTTATTAATGAAGTTAAGTTATTCTTATCCTTGGGAAAAATCATGTTTCCTCTGAATGGCTCTAACTGCTGCTGCCTGAGAGCTAGAAAGCTCATTAATCAGAGAGGCTGGAGGAAGCTAGCAGCATCCAGAGCTGTCCATTCTGTTGGGATGAGCTTTCTTCATATTAAAATAAGACAGACAAATACATGTGTCCCTTAATTGGAAAGAGCCTGTATAGCCTCTGCTTACCTTGGCTCAGGTTTCTTGGACCGTGAACTCCACAGGCAAATTCTCCCCTCTGGCAATTATATCTCCAATGCCAGAATGATAAGAAAGAGCCACCCCCTTCCCTACTGGAAACTGCCCCTTTGGTACTGCTATCAAACTTTGATATAAGTAATACATGGACAAGAAAGAAGATAAGAACAGAAGAATATTGAAATAATTGAAAATGTAATGATCATTAAGAATGTAAACATGTAACATGAAGTCTGATGTTGGACAATTTTTTTAAACGTTTAAAGAAAATAAAAAATTTAAATTAAAAAAAAAAACTTTAACTCAGACTTCCTTGTTGTGAAGGAAGAAGCTTTTTTTTCAACTCACAACATCTGGAGATGGTCTCAAATTCCACACCCAGGAGAATTGAAGAGCTCTCGGGTTGCTGGAATTTGCAGATATATTGCTATATGCATGCACTGGGAGGAGAGACTAATTTTGTTCTTCGTTAGCTATTTACCTTTCCACTGGAAGAGGTTTTTTTTTTTTTACTGTATTGCTGGCAGAGAAGTACCCTCCAAGGAAGCCCAGTCACACGCTATCCTGGGAGCTGCAGATTCTTCCAGCAAAAGAAAACCTCTGCTCTAAATCTGCCCTTCCTAGAAATAATTCAGTTTGTGCTTTTTGATGCCCCTTAGCCCAGCTGGACATGCTACTTTCCTGGCCCAGTCCCTGAACTGAAAGGGACACTTCCTCCTCTAGCCCAGCACTGTTGGGCAGGGATTTTCTGGTCAGAGCCAGTTTCTTTGTACCGGTACCAGACACATCCAAGTACTGGTAGTCTAACCCAACTGCATTACTGCTCAGGCCTCCTAATGGTTTTTGGAGTCTGCCTTGGGAGGAGGGAAAGGAAGACACACCGTTGATTGTGCTGAGCTCAATCACAATAACTGGAAACG
The DNA here is from genome assembly GCA_027560395.1 of Boaedon fuliginosus. Classification (NCBI taxonomy): domain Eukaryota; kingdom Metazoa; phylum Chordata; class Lepidosauria; order Squamata; family Lamprophiidae; genus Boaedon; species Boaedon fuliginosus. The sequence goes on along the minus strand of JANHGC010003752.1, from coordinate 32,661 downwards.
TGTTCTCCCTGCTGAAGTGGCCTCTCTTCTCCATGCTTGGTGAACGTGCTCTAATGACTAATGACCCTGTTGTGCAGGCTAATGACCCTGGCCCCTGGGAAGAAAGTATCAAGGACTTCCTAAAACCGATTCTCTACAGCACCCAAATTCACTGATTCATGACATAAGCACAGCGGGTTAGGAAAGGAAAACTTGCATTATCACAGTTCAATCTATCTTGCAAGATTATAAGATGCTATTGTAAGGCTACAATTACTTTTTGCTTATCAATTAAAATGGGAAAGAACCCTCAAGGAGAAAAAAAACAACGCTGCATTGCTCCATAAACGCTGGAAAATTCCACTGAAAACAGATTCTCAATAAATTGAACTACCCTAGATGAGCATTCCAACTTCATCCTTAATAAGCAAAATGTTTAACAGATTAAAGCCACTTAAATTCTTTAGTGCATCGTAATGTTTCATTATCATAATGTATCCACCTATGAAACAATATATAACATGAAACACAAAGGCTTTCTTTCTGTTTCAATCTTTTCTATGTATTTGCTTAAGCAAATTAGCCAATTATCGGGTCCTTGAATCTTAAACTCTTAACATTTTAAATTAGGCCTTTTCCTTCCATCAACTAATATTCTGTAAACTGCAGGAATGCAGCAAAATCTTGATATTCCAGAAGACCCTTTCATGGCAGTTATTAAAGTATAAAGAGTATAATTTAGATGAAAGCATAATAATAGGCAATAATTCCTAATAGGATTTCTCCTTCCAGACAAGCTTTTATAGAAGCTCGTGACAAAGCGATTTGACAATCACAACTACATTCCTGCCTAAACGAGATATTTGGAGACAGGAAAACTTAATGTAAAATCTCAAGTTATCCACTGTAACTTTCCAGCAAAGATTGCTAGTGACTAACACGGTAGGTTATTGCTCCTCATAGAATTATTTTGGCCATCAAACACAATCCTCTGCTCTCTGCAGAAACTCACGATTAGGGCACCCCTGAGAGATGGTTCTCTTCCCTCTGTCTGAACCTATCGAGAGAGTTATAGATAGCTCTGCTGCCCTGTTGCAACAAAACAACAACAAAAAGAAGTCTTATGGGCCCTTGTAGACTGACACATTTAGGGCATAATGGATAAGAGTCAACTTCCTCAGTTTCATTTGATGAAGTGAAAGCCAGTCCATGAAAGTTTCTGCCATGACAAGCTCAGAGTCACAGAATTACAGAGTTGGAAGAGACCATTAGGCCATCAAGTCCGATCCCCCTGCCGAGCACAAGAGTCCTAATTACAATTTCTCGACAGATGGCTATTTATTTTCTGCTTGAAAACATCCAGTGAATGAGTGCCCACAACCTCTCTGGGTAACTGGTTCCACTGTTAAAATATTCCTTATTATGAATTTTATCCCCTTAACTCTCAATCAGGATCTATCTGGAAGGCAACTGCATTAACTTGCACCTTAAATAGGTCTCAAATCTTTTTTTCATTATGACATCCTTTAAGGTATATAAAGAGTGCTATCACCCGGGTTACCCCTATTTGGGCTGCAAAAATGCAGACAATCAATACAGCACCACAAATGCACTTGTATATTTCTCGTGGTTTTTTTACAGCCAATCCAAAAGGGTCATTGCGGGTTGTAATTAATGATGGAGAGAAAGAGATGCACCTCAGCAGCCTCAAATAGCCGAGAGGAAGGTAGGAAATGCGAGTCCCTATCTTCTCATTGGGGAGATAGCAATAGCACTTAGACTTATATACCACTCCATAGTGCTTTATAGCACTCTCTGAGCAGTTTACAAATGTCAGCATATTGCTCTCAGAGATCATGATCGAGAGGCCATAAATCATTTGTATGCCAAGACTTGTGCTGGGGAAAGACAGAAAACATACTTTAAAATTGGAACAGGTACAGACAAAAGGACTCCCGCCAGGGTGGTCTGGGAATAAGCCAAGGCTGCATCCTAAATCATCTTCTAAAAATAGTTAGTGGGGCATCTTTAAACTGGGATCATGTAGAACAACCTAAAAAACACAAATTGGGGATGGGGGAGTTATTACCAAATGAAAGAGAAACCACCTAAATAAATGGTTATGTGGCTTGAATATGTGGCACTGGGTCAGTGCCATTCTACAACTTTACTGAAAGGGAGGAAGTGGGAGCAGAACCTTTAAGGGAGAAAAACAAAGAGGTTATGGAAATGAAATTTATTTTAGGATCAACTCTTTTCTGCCTATTTGTCAGAACTCTGTGCAAGATTCCAAACTACAAGGGCCCATATTAGTTCCAGAGAATTGCAGAGTTCAAGAAAGAGCATTGCATGCGTATCTTTGGGATTACTTCATGGTCCAGATTTAACTGTGTGACTATCCTGCAACACAGTTTCAGTTACCTTTGCTTCTAATGTCTTATCTTCACTTTTAGCCTCATTTAAGGTAATTTGATGAACCATCTGGAGGGAGGCTTGACCTACATGTCTGGCTCCTATCAGACAGAGAGCTCTGGATTCTATCCATTCAAGAGACCAGAGAGACTGGAGATGCATTGGTTGGAATGTTATTTTTAGGCACATAGTAAAATGTATCACTGTACAGCTGCCTTTGTAGATAGAAAACGCCTTAACTCATACTTCCTCTACTTAACTTGAATATAGACCCACCAATTTTTGACTCACTTTTGCAAGGTAAATCAAGCTGTTGGTACTGGGTAGGTGTGGATAACTGAGAAGCCTATTGATGCCTATTCTTTAACTCCTGATGGTTAATAAAAATCAATGGTGTTTAGTAATTTTTCCAAGAACTTTAAACATAAACATGTGCACATATCATAGCATAGGGCTAAATAATCTTGGGAAGATTTCTGGTTCATAGTTCCAGGAGAATACATAAGGCCGTGAATAAAGAATGAAGGTAAGAAACAAGAATAGCACTGCTCACTATACTAAACATCTGGATGATATATAACAAAAGCAGGCAACCCCTTCATGGCCAGAGGCTCTAATTTTACCTTTCAAAATTTGGAGATGGGGTGGAATCCATGGCTTACAAGGTCCTAGTGGGTGATACACTGTAATTCCTGAAGCCAGAACTGGATTTTTAAAGACTTTTTCAAAGGGGGTCTAAGTGATTTAATGGACCAAATCAATGCACTAAATTTTGATAGTGCATTACACCTCTATTTTATTCCCTTTTTTAAAAAAAAATTAAGACTGTTCCTGTTATAAGTCTTATCTACCAATTTTGGTGTGGTATGGATGGGCCTCTTGGGGGAATTAAAAAATGGATGTTATCCATGGCCAGTTTTCTCATCTCTGATAAATAGTCAATATGCAATCAAATAAATCACTATACTTCTGAAATATTGATGTCAAGCTGGCCACATGACTGTGGAAATGGCTTTGGACAACACTGGCTCAATGGATGAGCACTGCCCCCTATAGTTAGCAATGACTAGCAGAGTAAATTCCGCAGGGGCTCCCTTTTTTACCCTTCTGAAATGTATGGGATGAGTTTTACTTTTTCCAATAGAACAACTATGGTTAGCCATACAAACACCCCTCCATTTGAGAGCATCCTTAGTTACTGTGGGATTCCTTTCTGAATAAATTATAAAGTCTTGGAATGGAAGTGCTTGAAGAGACCTTGAAGACTACTTGCTCCAACCCACTGCCCATGGCAGGAATTCATTATTAGAGCATCCCAAAGAGATGGTGTTTGCTGATGATTATATAAGGAATATATTATTAGCCCCATTGAACATTTTAGCAATGTATCGCAAGACAGGAGTGTGCATAGGACAAGGATTAGAGATCAAAAGCAAGATTAAGCGAGCTCTGGGTACACCACTGGGTGAAACCTCAGCATCCGGGATGATCTTGAAGAAATTTGTTTTTCAATGCTAATAATAAAGTTAGAACCTAACTGTGAAAATAGAACCTCTCTGTTAATCCTAGCCAGGATAAAATTTCTTGGTCTCTTACAATAAAGCCTACTGATTCTGCCATTGTCTCAGAGGAAGGGGACAATGAATACAGTGGGAACCCTGTATTCAAAAGAAAATGATCAAAAGAAGACCATCAAAAGAAAATGATGGTCATGACATCTATATCTATATATCTATATCTATATCATCTATATATCTATATCTCTATCTCTATCTCTCTATCTCTCTATCTCTCTATCTCTCTCTCTCTATCTATCTATCTATCACTAGTTTTTGTGTCAGAAGGGTCTAGATTCATGAACCCAGCAGGAGATCTTAGATCCTACATTAAGGAAATAATAAGGTTCTTTAGAGGGAATGTGATGTTATTAATATAGAATTGTTCCTTGTTGCTACCACTACACAGCTACTTATATCAAACTCAATCTCAGCTCTTCCAGGATCTCTCTCAATTCCCATCTTTGCCTGGAGCCATTTACAGTTCCAGAAATAAGTCCCCAGAACCAAACCTAATAGGAACACCAAGCAGGAATCCCTGTACAATTGGCCACCTGTGGCATTTACGTAGATTTGGTTACAGGAAAGAAATAAAGGAAAGTTAGGCAGCATTCCTCTCTCCTGGAAGAGATTCTGCGTACCAAGGGTATATTTGGGGGTAGCTGAAATCACTAGCTCCAAGCTGCAGCTTCAAAGCCACATAAATGGAGCATGGTGGTAATCCCAATTTGCAGTCCTTGGAGTGTCACCAAATTACCCTGGTCAAAATTTGACATCGAAGCCATTGATTTTTGGGTGGCTCCTCCCTCCAATCACATTTTTGATTGGAGGGAGGAGCATAATAAACATGTTTAGTATGGGGCAATATAAGCACATGAAGACTATTTTTTCCGGCTTAATTTCTTCTTGAAAAAAATGGCCTGATCACAGCATCTGTATGACTATCCTGCAATTTTCGGGAGTCCAAAGATTTTGAAGACACTAAAGTGCAGCTCTCTGACCCTGAAAATGGCAGTCCAGTCCTGACTTAAAACATTTGGTGGACAAATAATATATATGTTGTTATTTCTGTACATGGAAGTTCCATTTTAGTTAGCTGGTTTAATAGTCAAGGAGAGACCTTTCCTCCATTAAGCACCTTATAGTATTTTTCAGAACTATCCTAGAGTAATGCAGAAATAAGGCTAGAGCAAGAAATGGGAATCTGTGGCTATTTTATACATCTTCTCTCACTACCCCATAACCTTTTAGTAATACAAGAATGGTGTAATGGTATGTCATCACACTCAACTTTTCTATTCTCATTCTATTGGCTGATGCCTGCCAGAGGGATACAACCTGGAATGTGACTTCGTACCATGATTTAATATACTTTGTATTGCTAGATTTTTCTATGGAAAAGAGAGTGATGTCCAATACAGTGGTAAAAATGTAACCTCTGCCACTTCTTTGGACAGAGAATGAACTCCACCACTAATAACAAAAGCAGACCTTGGTATCCAAGAAAAATAATTATTAAAAAAAAAACGATAACAGAGAAGAAACGAAGGGAGTAAAAACTCCAAATTAACTCCAGAATGCAGAATGGCACAATCAGAAATGGTACATGAACTGTTCAATCCTACACATGACTTCCCAGAAGTAACTTTTTACTGAGTTTAAAAGGGTTTATCATTGATTTAATACTGTTCCTGTAATTTAATCTGTAATTTCATAATTTGTGTTTTAATAAGTTTTTCCGTTTGTAGCAAAATATTATGCCATTGCTATTATTTTGGTGGTGGGGTTTCACATGCTACATAGCATCTTTCTGCCAAGTTGTTATCAAACTGGTTATTAATCTTATGATTACAGACTAGTTTTAATTAACACTTATCTTAAATATTAGCAGCTTCTCATTTGGGTTTTTGAAGAACTCTCCAGTAAATGCCATTGGTTCTTGTGACTGTCAGTTGAATTAAACTTTTCGTGATTTGTCACCATTTATTTATTTATTTATTTATTTATTTATTTATTTATTACATTTTTATGCTGCCGAACTCCTGAAGGTCTCTGGGTGGCTTATAATATGGATAGCAATAGCACTCAGATTTTTTATATACTGCTTATCAGAGCTTTACAGCACTCCCCAAGCAGTTGCAGAGTCAGCTTATTGCCCCCAACAACCTGGATCCTCATTTCACCAACCTTAGAAAGGATGGAAGGCTGAGTCAATCTTGACCCTGGGGATTCGATCTGACAACCTGCTGAACAAGTCAGCAGAGACTGCAGTGCTGCATTTAACCACTGTGACCGAGGCTCTTTGCACGACATAAAGAATAGGGTAGAGATAAAAGATACTGGTAGATAGGATGGATAGGTAGACAGACAGACAGACAGACAGATAGAAGGATCATAGGATAGATAGATAGATTGATCGCTGATGATACCCAGTTATACATCTCTGCCCCTGATCGAATTAGTGATGCCGCTGAGGTGATGTCCCAGTGTCTGGAGGATGTAAAGGTCTGGATGGGGACCAATAGGCTCAGACTCAACCCTGACAAGACCGAGTGGCTGTGGG
>JANHGC010003750.1:66762-79274 GCA_027560395.1 Boaedon fuliginosus | reverse complement strand
GTTTGGCTGACGGGACCCATAGCAGGCCCTCTCTGTGGGACCTAACTGGGCGCTGGGAGGCATACGGTAGCAGAAGGCAGTCTCAAAGGTACATTTATATGGAATTGGGTGACTAATCTTGATATATCCCGAGAGTTCAAAGCAGCATTTTCTACACACAGATATCAAGGAGCAAGGGAAAGAGTGGCTGCCACGTATTTCTGGAATATCAACCACCAGTTTTTGTCAGAATGATCAACAGGATGAGCTCTTAGATTTAGAGTGATCTAGTAGATGTTTTCTTATTCTCTTTTGCACTAATGTTCCACCTGCTTAACTGCACCAGCTGCTTAGCTTTTAAATCATTTAGGTTATTTTAAAGATATAGTCATTGAGTTCATTACTATAACTAGAGAAAGAACAGCCAGATATTCCATATAACAAATCCAATTATATTTTAAAAGCAACAAGACATCTGCCATATCAAGCATTCAAAGGAAGGTGTACATTCTAATCACAGGGTTTCTGGTATATGAGAAGGGGAATCATGTCTGCTGATATTATCTTTCCAAATAGACATAGTAACTTTCCAAATAGATATAATTATAGATAAAATGTGGAGTCCTTGGTGCTTGGTTGCTTGCATGCATACATTTAATTACCTGACTAGGTAATATCAACAGTGCTAGTGTGTGGGATTTTTCTGTGTTTCTAAAAAGTAGTTTGCCATGTCAGTGTTGATAGGGATATGATTTCTCCCTGGTTCCTTGATTAGGATATTGTTTTCTGCTTGATTGTTTGTCTGGGATTAATCCCTGCTTTTCTGAGCATTGGCTACTGGAAGATGCATTGTGTTAATATAAGCACTAAAAGAATACACATGTATTTCAATAGAGGGGTGATTCTGAAGGAGGTAATTCTGCCATACATAGCTTGAATTGAGATAATGGGATTTTGTCTGATTACAAAAGTGTTAATTAACTTACTAATGCCAAGTTGTTTGTGTTGTCATCCACACTGTTTTATGAGCTGTCAGCGTAATTATTTTACAGCTGTTTAAGCCTTCATGCAATTATCACCAGCTATATCTTTTGTATTTCTGGCTGACCTCACCAGTTTTTTTTAACTTTTCCCCCCTTCTGTTATCCTTTAAATGTATTGAGACCCACTAACTGAAGATAACGCTTTCTACATTTGATAAAGATATTTATGAAAGTAGAGAGGAAAAGAGAATTGCTATGAAGTTTCTCATTGGTGAAGCATGTTCTGACACTGATTGAATGGCAAAATGTCCAAACAATGTGTGTAAGCCCACCTCCTCAATTTGGTGCACTATTACCTGTTCTGCAGTCTTTCTGGCTCCCTAAGCTTCAACTAAATCCTAAGGCAAAGAATCAGAGGAGGCAAAAACCTATGAAAATCCCCTGCCCAGGGCAGGAATCAGGAACTATGGGGAGACAACTTCTCCCATCTGGCCTTTTCAGACTGGGAGCTCTGTATAGCCAACAATGGTTCAGACAGATAGAAAGGTCTATAACAGAAAATAACACCAGCTGTTGGATGCCTTCTTATTAGGCAAATAAAACTTTTTAAGAAATTGCAAGGCAGGTTTCACCATAACACACCATTTACTTGTTTTTACTGTGGTTTTTTTTTGTTTTTTTTGCAATAGGAATAGTAGTCATGTGGAATAGTCAGCCTATGGAGGTTGGGGGTTGTACAGGTCTGCACTTTGCATTTGGGTAAATCTTGTAATCTTCTACAACTCTACATTTCTATGATTCTATAGGTTGGTGTGCTCATTAGAAGCCATCTCTGGAGAAAATGTTCTTGATGGTTTCAGAGTCTCCGTTGCATCTGCTTTTTCTGTTCTTATGGTACTCTAAGTATATGACTTCTCACTGTGAGAAACAGAGAGCTGGACTGTTTTTATATTGTAGTGGGTGGTAGCACTAGCTGACATTGGCAGACCCCCAAATCTGGTTAGTCATTTGATGGGAATCCATCAGGACATCCCAAGCTGCTCACCAGCCTAGAAAGGGAAGGAAAAAACCCCTTGGATTGACAAATAATTTCCATACTTCTGGCAAGGAAATGTGTCATTACAGTTACTAAGGGAGGACTTAAAAGATTCTTCAAGTGTATCCTGAGACTAAAGAAACAGGAGACATAAATAAATCAATGTGGTGTCCTGCGTTGGGGCTTGGCTCCTGTGTAGTACATCTTCAAACCCTTGGCTGATGAACCTAATCAGATATGTGACTCTGCTAAGCATGTGAGATCAGGTGCCAGGAATGCAAAGGCCCATTTGTCTCAATTTATCCCATCAGCCTTAATTTATCCAAACTGAAAACCTAGCTTCATAGTTCCCAAATGCATCCAGATGATGGCATGAACATACCACGAACCACCAAGATTTAAGATTTGTCCTTTCTCTAATTCTGGCTTTCCAAGAGACAGTAGAAAAAAGTATTCTCTGGCCCTCTCAGATGTGAACAGAGCCTCTTTCACACACCATAAATCAATGCTTGGCTGCCCTGTTAAGCCATCCAAGCAGAAAACTGTCCTCAGCCAGACAAACAATGGCTTATTTAGAAGAAATTTACTGAAGGCAATAGCAGGAGAGATAGATGCTGGGAGCTGTAACATTGTCGAGAACAGGTCTATCCTCACCAAGAACTACTCAGCAAGATGACAGGTGGATTTTTTTTTAAACAGCCCAAGAGAAAATCAGATGACCTCTAAAAACTAGCAAAGTGAAACTAAGGTTGTAAATTTTATCAGAGATCTCTATATTCTGAATAGTGTAATAGTAAAGTTATGAGCCGATAGTATGCCCTGAACTATACTAGGCTACAGACAGGGGCCTCGCTTTTTATAATGCTCCACCAGATTGGACAATAGAGGACATTTGAGTTCTGTGCTTTGTTATTGTTGTTTTGTTGTTAATATAGTGAGTTTTTAATGCAGCTGATAATTTTAAAATATATTCTTCATCTCCATCAGCTAAGTCTGTTCTGCCATCTCAATTTCAGTCTTTGAAGAAACAAACCTACAAAGACTCTTTTCTGCATCTGATCTGAGGAAGTGATTCAGCTGCACTGTTATAGAAAGGTGGCGTATAATAAATATTAGGACAAATGATATAGGGTTATGAATTGGAGATCAATGAATCATGTGAAAAATGTGCTTGATTCAGTTTCTGGCATCTCCAAGGAGGGGAAGATTTCCTTTTGGAAAGTTAGAAAACTAGATTGGTTAGATAAACATAGATAAGACAATTTCCCATCCAGTTTTATTCCTATATTTTTGTTCTGCTAGATACTTAGATCAAGCCATAAGCAGAGAGAAGCACAGGACAGACAATTGTAAATTTACAATTATGGTCTACCAGCCCATACACTTTGCATTACAAGCTTGTTTTGCATACATTCACACATACAACAAGATGCAAGCATCAGCAGTGAAGTTTTCTTTTAATTTCTGTTCACTTACACCATGACGAAAGAATATGAAGCACGAGAGCCAAATGCAACCCCCAAAATTCTGAGTAAGTTATACTGCCTAATTCTAATTTTTAATATAAGAGAAGGGAGGCGATGACTAAATATATGAGAAGCAGCCATACAGAGAGTTCCTTATTTTACCTTGCCTGACATATATTCAGCTCAGTAAGGGTTACAATATCTGCATCGTGGTTAGCCACTCTTGTAAATGCCCCCCCCCCCATAAAAGCTAGAAGAATGCCCCTCAGAGGGCAGAAAATGGCATCTCAGCTGCAGGAGCTGACTTTAGCTTTTGTCACTTTGTTCTTAATGTAATCAGTGACACATCCCAGCCATTAGTCTTTGTCCTGTCACTGCCAGCACATACTTCTGTCAACAGCTTCAGCTATCACCCCATAAATACTGATAGTCAAAGCAGGGTCTATGGATAGAAAAGAAAAGGGCACAATGAACTCATTAGCTACTCAGCAGGGTTGTCACTTAATACAATATTTATCACAACAGCTCACTTGGTAGGCTGAAAATTGTCAAATTTATATTGTTAATATTGTGTAGTTAGTCACTTAAATACAGTCTATACAAATAAATATGAGACATGCCACTATTTAAATTCACAGCTTGGCATCATGCTAAGACACAAAGATGTTAAAAGAGCTTGATTTATATGGAAATTCCAACATTTGATGCTGAATAGGAAATTATTGTATTCTACATTAGCATGTTGACAACAATGTGCAAGGGCAGAGGGGGGAAAAACTTTTATTGTGTTCTAATGAAAACAGCTATTTATTAACCATGGTTACTGTTGGTAGGACTTTCTGCAATCTACGCTAGAGCTTTTAAATTAAGAAATCCGATGTGCTTGAGAAGTAGGAATATAATGCCATTCTTTGACTTGTTTTTTCAAATGGGTAATAGCATCCATTTCATCATTTTGCCAATAAGGAATAAAAGTCTGTCATCTGTGATGATATTAGCTAGGCTGACTGACACTAATGTAGAAGGACTGGCAACTGGTGAATGACACCATGCTGTGAATTGCAGAAGGGGCTTAAAGTAGCCTTTGTCAAATGCCACCCTCCCCATTTCTTAAGTATGAATAAGTTGCTTTCTCTCAACGCTAAGAAGGCGGCTTTGGAAAACCACTTGGGAAATCATTGCCAGGAAAACTAGATGGTCTTCTCCATGTAGTTGTCAGAGGTCAAACCTGACTGGAAGATACATATTAATCTGAGTTGAGAGCTGCATTGTTATATTTATGAATTTGTCAAATATGAAGAGAAATTAGGTCTAACCCATACATCAGAATGGAAGATTGTCTCACTCTGTACAATATGGACTATATAAAATCCTCAAACACCTTGATTCAGAGCATATGGCTCTGAACTACATGGTCATTCTACATAGTATTACCCTATGAAAAGTCTATGATGGCCAGGGCAGAAGCAGAACAGAGGTAGAGACCACAAGAAAAAGGAATAAACAGGTTTCTTTTAAAACCATTTCTTTTTTCACTCTATCCTTCTTAGTTCTGAGCTCTCCAATGTTTTGAAGAAGAATTTCTGTAAGCCACATTCAACATGGCTAATAGCCATGGATTTGAGCTATGAGATGCCACTAAAATATTTGGAGACCACTAGATGAAGAGACATTAGTGTTTAGATATGGAGAATACACTCAGTAGACATCATATATTATGCTCCCTTTAATGCAAAACTTGACTTTCACTCAGAATAATTGGCATACCAAGTGCACACTCTAGAGTAATATGAAAGTTATCCTTGTAATTGCTCTGCAAATGATATGTCAAACCTAGGCAACGTACATGTTCAGAAATGTTGGGGATTTATATCTAGATATAAATTGGCATAATTGATTTGAAAAGTCCATGGAAAAGTTCATGGCAAAGTAATTATGCTTCATCTCCTCATGACTCTGGTTGGTTTCTGAAAGAGGCCAGGCTTATTTTTCCAAGCCATGTAAATCAAATTTTCTATAGCACTTTTGTCAAAGAGATGTCTCACAATTAAATAGCATAAAGCAGCTGGGAGCATAAGATAAATATTTAGATTTACCCCAAAGCAAAATGTTGACCACAAATTGGAAGAACCTAGAAAACAAATGGTCCCAATCCTAATAGTACTTTTTTTTCCAAAAAGCAACTGGACTTTCTTGGTTTTTCTCATTTGAGAATGATTCACTTCTCATCCAAGAAGCTTCTTCGTTCAGGTCTTCAGACAACCATGACTTGGATGATTGAGAATCTCCATAAACAATACTTCCAATCCCCAAGATGTTATGTTCTGTGAGAAAAAAAGAAAAATATGAAGGAATTATTTTAGAAGCCATGACTGTAACAGTGTTCATCATCATCATAGCACCATTGATTTTGACGAGGATAAATGATTGGTAACTAACCATCCTTCATAGAGAAAGCAATAGAATGTACCAATGCATTGTAACAATTTCCACAGTTGTTTCCATATTGGTTGGTTATAGAACTCCTGTGGCATCTTAAAAATAAATAAGAACATGTGTATTATAGAATAAACATAGGTAGACAACAATTAACATCATCAGAAAGCATGGAATGTTATCCTGTATTTAAGTTCAAATCTGTATCTACATCTGCATCTATAACTACATCTACACCTATCTATCTATCTATCTATCTATCTATCTATCTATCTATCTATCTATCTATCATCTATCATTTATTATATAGATTATATATATATATATATTAGATAGATGATAGATAGATAGATTCTGTCTGTCTGTCTGTCTGTCTGTCAAAGATAAAATCACCCCAAAAAATGAGATGAAAAAGGTTCAGGCACTGAATTATGAAATGACAGTGCCCATTCACCCATTCAGATGGTATAATGCGGCACAGATATTCTTGCCCTGATGAGAAGCTTGAAGAGATACATTACAGCTCTGGCTTCACAGCGTAATGAATCTAGCCTTCCTCTGTTTTATGATGGACATTTTGACATCAGAAAGAAAGTGTCCTGGAAAATTGAAGTATCCCTCTGCAGGTTTTGGATGTTACAATGGATGAGGATAGACAAGAGGTCCTTTATTATTATTATTTTCCAATTTCATAGGACCTGGCCAGTTTATCCAATGTAAGAAAAAATGAGATTTTGCTAACAAATAACATCATGTTTCATTTTGAAACCCTGATGTAGTCAGTAATAAGGTTAGAGCCATCAACAGTGAGGCACATAAATATTTCAGACTGCCTATTTCTTCACATATGTTGGCCAACATTGCAAATTCTTCAACACTAAATTGCTGCACTCTGCAACTTTGTTAACATGACTGCCTCTTTGAAACTCTTCCATTGAAGTCAATGGCTTGTGCAGGTTCCTTTGCTTCCTTTCTTGAAACTGAATGCAGAATACTTGGTTTAAAATTCAATATTCAATATAAAATTCAATGTTCAACATTATAAGAGCCATGGTGGCACAGTGGTTAGAATGCCTTATTGCAGGCTAATTCTGCCCAGTGCTAGCAGTTCAATCCTGACCAGCTCAGGTTGACTCAGCCTTCCAGCCTTCCAAGGTCAATACTGACTCTGTAAATCATTTAGAAAGGGCTGTAAAGCACTATGAAGTGGTATATAAGTCTAAGTGCTATTTCTATTGCTATTGCTATCTCAGTGTCTTCCAAAATTTAGAAGGACTGTAAGAGTTCTCTGTTTAATCTTTTGTCCATTGTGAGATATAAGAATGAGGATTTTTACTCTAGTTTTATTAAGTGTTGTAAGAATTTCACATAGGCATGGAAAAGAATTATCTTTTTGAAAGTGTTTATGTACAGATGAATTCTTTCATTATTATTTTTTTACACTTGGAAGGCTATTACCAAGATGTAAGATACTGTCTTGTTCCCAACAAAAAGTGAATCACCAAAGAATTGTTGTCACAGGCAACAAAATGCTGGACCCATCTGAAATTTCATTCTTTATCATTGCAAGACATTCTCAGGTATCAGAAGAAGGCAGAGGGAAAAATTTGCTCCAAGAAAGTAAAAATATTGTCCTTTTCTTCAAATGGGATTAGACCTACTCCCATTCCCTCTAGTGTGGGTGGATTAGCAAAGTGGAGAATAATTTGACAATTTAAGAACTTCCGTTTTGTGCATTTAATGCAGATTTTCTGTTTTATAGAAGAAGATCCTTTCTGCATTGAATTATGAATTAGTCATCTTTGCCAAAGAATGGCTCTATAATTTTGCAAAAAATAGTGAAGAGTTTTTTTATCTTAGCATTTTACATTGCTTTAGGGAGTTATTTTTCCCCATTTGTTAATACGCTATTATAAATGGTCTTTTTTGTGTAATAACTCCCACTTGGTACTCAATGAATTTATGGAGGATGAAATTAATGTAGAAAAGAGTGAAGAGGAAGAACCAGCATGGTTTCATGGTCAAAAGAGCAGACAGAACCTTGGATAATGATATTCAACATCCTATATAACCATGACAGTAAACTGAGCCACTGAAAATACTATTCCTATAGGATCTTAAGCTTCGTGGAGATTGGCAGGAAACCCAAATTTTTTGGGCAGAAAACCCAAATTTTGGGGGGCAGGAAACCCAAAATTCAAGTTTTTCAAGTTTTAATTTCCTCCCCACCCCCCTGCACGTTTAACATTTTTGAAGTTGGATTGGTGGTTATGTTCTTTAAATTGTAAATTTTCTTGTGTGTAAGGAATTTACAAGTCAAGTATTATGTTTGCGATTGAGGAATTCACAGCCTAAAGAGCACACAGGCTAGAATAGCTAAAGGCTAGAAATAATGAGCTCCTTAAACCTCTGTGGTAGCTCTATTACCCAGGACCATTAGAAGATCAGACAGCATGATTTATTATTTATTTGATTTGTATCCTGCCTTTATTATTTATACAGACTCAAGGTGGCAAACATAACGAACACATCTTCCTCCTCCTATTTTCCCACGGCAACAAACCCCGTGAGGTGGGTTGGGCTGAGAGAAAGTGACTGGTCCAAAGTCACCCATCTGGCTTTCATGGATAAGCCTTGCCCCTCTTGGCAGGACTTGAGCACATGGTCTCCTGCTTTCTAGCCTGGTGCCTTAACCATTAGACCAAACTGGTAAATTTGGCTGTTCTTGCGGGGGGGGGGATTGAGAAATAGGGAGAGCTGATAGATTTCATGATAGATCCATTACCCCTCCCCTGCTCCCTTATTCACTCCTGGAGTTGGATAGCATTTGTGATTGTTGCCTCCATCCACACACCTATACATTTTGCAGGCTGCCCAGAGACCCCTTTCTCTTTCCTGCTGATTGCATTCAATTCCAGTTCTAAAATCTGCTATGCTATGGGCCAAAATCTGAATAATTTATTCCATCCTGTCCTTCTCTGCCAAAAATATTGCACTATCCATCCAGACATAGTTGTTTTACTGTAGTTAAATAATTGGACTTGGGAGGAAAATATTTGAGAAAGGGTTGAGTACCTATGGGTACAGTATCTATGCAAGCCTCCATATATTTGCCACCTACATTATAGCAGTAAAAGGCTGACATTTGGCATGTCCTTCCTTAATGTGAAGGGAGTGGGGAGGACTTGACAAGGAAAAAGCTTTTTAGCTTTTTTTCCATTTTCCCTTCGATGATTGGCATCGGAATTCAAGCGGTGTTGCAAAAGGCATTGACATATCCCTTACTGGCATACAATGCCTTATAGGCATAGATGGTATTCAGCAAAAGAGGCGTGCTGTGTATAAAGCTTCCTCCACAGAAAGCCCCATGTCAACTATTCACACTCTGCCACTTCCAATATAATGCACAATCTTCTGACAATGGCTCTGAACAGCAAGTCTTTTTGAACTATTGCTGGGGCAAAGATTCTATTTGTAAATCTTCCAAGCAGCAGTAATATAATAAAGTTTTCAAAAGAGCTACTGCAGCAAATGTTGACGCAGGCTCAATGTCACTGAATGAAAACTAGAAGCATTTAGCAATAGCATTTACCATTTCAATTTATATAACCATCCCATAATTCTTTACAACACTCTCTGGCTGGTTTACAAGGTAAGAATTATTTGCATATTGCCCCCAACAATCTGGGTCCTTAGTTTACCAATCTCAAAATGAGAGAAGGTTGAGTCAATGTTGAGCCCCATCAGGATCAAACTCCAACAAATGCCTTTGGGCCTCAGGGACCGGTTCTGTGGAGGGCAGTTTTTCCATTGACTGGATGTGTGTGGTTTCACATACTGCCTGGATCCTGTGTGATGGGGCTTGGCTCACTTGCAACACCTGGCTCCTGGTTGGGGATCCCTGTTGTAAAGCACTATGGAGTGGTATATAAGTCTAAGTGCTATTGGCAAGTCCTATTGCTGGTGCCAATTAATTTGCTAGTCCATTCTACAATAAAGGAACATTACAAAGGACTCAATAGATAACATGGCATTGGTGTGTTAGATTCCTAGACATAAAGTATTAGAAAGCTATGATTATTGTTTTATCATGGTAATACCCAGAACATCTGAAATAACTCAAGGCTGCAATTAGAGCAATATTTATAGCATGGGACAGTGTGAACAATAGCAGCAGAGAGTTGGTTTGCTCGTGGCATTGATCCATGAACATTTTACGTCATCTGAAGCATCACTTTTACCAAATGGCCTCTTTAGTAATTCATTTCCTATGGAAAACCACCAAAACAAACAAGACTTAATCTAGGGAGAGCAAACTAATGAAAACAACAGGCTTTGCACCATTTATTTTGTTTGAATAATTAATGTTCAACATTAAATGTTCGCTCGGCAGATATAGCTCTGGGGCAGGGCAGCAAATTAATTCAAATGCAAACAATTCCAGTTGCATTTTCTAGGGACTATAGATATAGTGGTTCTATTCTGCTTTCTAATAAGACCATAAACACAAATTAAACAGAAAAGCAAACAAATGTGCATACAAATGCCTGCCTATAACTGCCAAAGTGGTTGGATCAAATTTTCAGGGTCGGAATAAATAGGCTCCTACAAAGCACGAAGATGACTATCTCTTTAGCAACTGCCATTAAACATTTTTGAAAGCTTGGTGCATTGTGTTGTTCTCTAAAGTTATTATCTAATCTATCTGAAAAGAATGAAATTCAAGGCTAAGTTCTTTAAGAAAACTTGCAGGCAGTTGGGAAAAGCACATCTACAGCTCAGATGGGACAAAACAGCTAAGGAAACCAATGAATACATTTTGAGTTATGCTTCCTTCAGCAATTCCTGTAACTTAGATGTTCAAATAAGCATAAATGATATTGAAATAAGGCACTATCACATGGAACATCAAAAGGAAAAAAAAATAAGCAACTATGCTTTGCATATACTCAAACATCAAAGCATAAACATGTGTTTGTTTCTACTATTTCTATACTCTTCTACGCAACAAGCTCTAAGTGACAACTCTAAGTGACAACTTTTAAAAGATTAAAAACAGCAAGAGGGGAAAAAAACCCTATCAGTACAAATCTTCATGATGCCAACCACCAGGAATAGAATAGATCCAAATTTAACAGTCTCCAAATGCCTGTCTCTTGCAGAGGTTTTCACAGTTTTATGGAAACACATTGGGGAGATGATGGTCTGAAAATAAGAGAACAAGTTACTCCACAGGAAGGGAGCAACCATTGAAAATATGTGCATTTCACAAAGATGAGCAGTTCTCCATATTTAAAATGTCCATAATGTTCAGCACAGCATCTATTTTAAAGGCTTTCTTTTCACATAACAGAACAAAGAAAAAGAACACCAATGTCACAAAGAGCTAGAGCTTGGGGAGGGATACCAAGATGGGGGAGGGAATGAATATATTAGAATGGCTGCTGCAAAAACCAAGGGTATACAAAAATAGTATATAATGTGTAGACAGAGGAAAAGAGAAATGGAAAGAATATAGTTAAAGAAAGCAAAGAAATGACAGCATTTCAAGTTCAAACAGCTACCCCACTGCCGTCACCACCATATT
Source organism: Boaedon fuliginosus (assembly GCA_027560395.1). Lineage (NCBI taxonomy): Eukaryota > Metazoa > Chordata > Lepidosauria > Squamata > Lamprophiidae > Boaedon > Boaedon fuliginosus. Next base: position 67,787 of record JANHGC010003750.1, on the reverse strand, counting down.
TTTGGCACTCTTCAACTGGCCTACACTTATAGCCATTCACAGCATTCTAGAAGATGAGATGGGGCAACTATTCTTGCTCTTCTTCACCTTGACTTCATTAATCACATGGACTGGCTTTGGGAGTTAAGGATGGGTGGCACTGTGTTATATTGGTTTTCCTCCTTCCTCCAGGTTTGGATGCCAACAGTGTTGATAGAAAGACTAAGAACCAGCCTGTAATGCCTACTTTGGGTGATGCCCAAGGCCTGGGTCTCTCTTCTTTCCTGTTTAACATCCAAATGAGGCCACTGGGTGAGGTGACCTGATGGCCTGGGATGAGGTTCCAACCTGGTTCCAACTGCTGTCTCCCCTTGTGGTCGTGTGACTATATTTCAGGTGTTCAGCAACCAAACTGCATTTGCAGCATCCCACAGTCACATGAGTGTGCTTTGCCGAAAACCGGGATTTACTTCCAGATTTCACAAAAAAACATCCCATAGAAAACATTGGGCTTACTGTGGTGCCCACTTAACAACCATAGCAATTGATTTATCACCATGGCATTCACTTAATGACCATGCAAAAAAACCCAAAAAGACAAAAAATTGGAATGTCACATGGCTGACCTGTTTTACTTGTTTATCGTGGCTTCTGACCATAAGGGGCAGGCTCCATTACAGTCTTACATTGAGAATTACCAATATGCTGATGATATTCAGCTTTACATCTCCACCCAGAGCTGCTTCAGTGATATCGTGGATGGCCAGTCCCAGTGCCTGTAGGCTATAAAGGTTTGGATGGGGTACAGTGATCTGCTCAACCCAAGTAAGACAGAAGAGTTTGAATATTTGGACCTTCTAGTGATGTTTTTCCACCATTGGTCCTACTTGAGGTGGCACGGCATCAGATGGATCCGATTAACAATCTGAGTTCTCTTGTCTGGTGTATTTATTTATTAGATTTATACCGTGCCTCTCTTCCCCGGTCAAGGGCAACTCGAGGCGGTATTGCAACAAGCTCTACATGGGGCTGCTCTTGAAGAGCAA
>JANHGC010003750.1:4193-16142 GCA_027560395.1 Boaedon fuliginosus | reverse complement strand
ACGAGGACGAGGAGGAGGAAGAGGACGAGCAGGAGGAGGAAGAGGAGGAGGAAGGGGGTATCTCATGTCTCATGTGTGAGACATGTCTCATACATGTCTCATGTGTGAAGAGAGTTGTTTTGGGATACAATCATATCAATCCAATTCGTAACAATATCCCTACTTTCTATCTTATTCTATTTGTATTTCTCAAATTTAAGTTATCTCTATCTTATCCACACATATACAGGCAATAAAAACCTTAATTCCCACTTTTATGACTTTCCATTTCTTAAACCAAATTAATTAATCCATTTATAGTTATATTAATTCATTTATATTAATAAACTCCATGTATGTTCTTTCCGTTTCTATTCAGTTACATGAATCCAAGATTTGTACATAATTGGAACCAAAAATTAGTTCCAAATGTCATATCCAAACATCTTTATCAAAGTTTAAATTATTTCTGTTATCTTATCCAAACATACACAGGCAACAGATACCTTACTCCCATCTTTTATCTCTATGACTTTTCACTTGTCTTATATAATTTCTTTTCATAGATGCTTTGAACCAGGCGGAAACTGGATTGCGAAAGAACATGGTGAAATGCTGAGAGTGCCTAATTGTAAGCAATGCCTATGTATGTGGCCGTCTCTAGAATGATACAAGTGTTTGCATCCTGTTTACGTAGCTGCGATGGGAATGCTGGAAAACACTGAACTTAAAGAGAGTTTATGTAATGCTCAAAAGTCTGAAACGGACAGGAACCGAAAAGAAAACAGCAACCACGACAACTTAAATATAGCTCTGTTGTGCTCCTGCATTTGGTATCACTTAAATCAGGCTGGGAAAGGGGTACAAATGGGACAACTATAACGATCAGATTTGGCACTGCTCTTCTAATTAGGAAAGATTAAAGAGGTGTTACTTTGGGTGTGTGTGTGTGTGATGCTAGTAGGAAACTTGAAGGAAGTGTAAAATTTTTAAGTACAAGTCCAATGCGTTACTACTAATGGAACAAACTATACAGCACTAAAACAAATCACAGAGAAATACTTGGTTCAATAGGACAGGGTCAATCGCCGCCTTGCGTTCGTTCCCCTTGACCGGGGAAGAACGGTGGGATATAAGTACAAATAATAAATAAATAAATAAATAAATAAATAAATAAATAAATAAATAAATAAATAAATAAATAAATAAATAACAAAGAGCCATTCTGGCTATTTTCAGACTTCTATTTCCCAGAGGTAGTTTTGGAAAATTGCAAACTGAAAGGCTCACTAGGATTTTTAAAGGCACCCTAATAAAAAAAAAATGATGTATTCCCTGAAACCAAACTCTTCTAGCTTGGCCAAACCTTAGCCCAATCTGCAACGAATGTTGATGATTGCTGAGTGTTGTTGCCTCAATCATACAGCCAGAGTTTCAGGGAACTGAATGGATAGTTGATGCTCGATATAAGACTGAATGTTTGCACCTGAAAGCAAAGGAAGTTCAAAGAGTGGTCCCTTGTGCAGAAATAAAGGCAGGGCAGGAGATGGCAGAGGAAGAATATCTTCCACAGGTTGGTATTCCAGCAGCAGCCACAAGGAAAATTTGCACTGCCGGATGTTATCTCCAGCGGGCAACAGAGAAATGACCACGGAGGCGCAACACCTCAAGGCTCAGAGAGGTCGTGCAAAAAAGTCACCAGCCCCCCTCAGCTTCTCTCCATGTGAATCAGAGCCTCTGGAGGGAGAAGTCCTTGTATCGTTTTCCCTAATATTCCACTTCTTTCTGGTCTGATGTTGAGCACACTGTCTTGGCTACTTTTACCTTAGCTATGCAGCTTTGGGAAAAAGTCTGCTTCCATCCACCAAATTGAAGAATCAAGGTGGTTTTCGAGGGGCTGAGCATAATCCTTTATCTTTTTTTTTTCCTTTTTTCTTTTGGTTTGTTCTTGCAGATTCACCCGAGGACTTAACAAAAATTCTTCTGACAGCAGCCTGCGAAGGAACTCCCTGACAGATAGAAGGCAGAAATCTTTGAACCTTAAACCATCTCCAGCTTCTACAAGCCAAATGGTTTTTGTTTTCTTTTCTTTTTAATTTGCACTTTAACTCTGTACCAGAGGAAACTGCAATGGCTTTGCTTGTGTAGAGCCAAAACATCATAGATAAATAATGAAACAGAGTGGACAGCAAAAGAAGAAGAAGAAAAAGAAGAAGAAGGGAGAGAGAGAGAGAAAGAGAGAAGACATTCAACGAATGCAGGTTTTGTGATTCTGAAAGATGAACAATGGTCCTGTACCAGTGGATTGACCACTTTTATTTGTATCATTTACAAATATATAAATATATAAAATATTTTGAAATAAACCCTAACTCACTGAGAAACTGAGCAGAACCACACATTGCTTTCAACTGCTGAATTTTGCTTTATTTAATTGCAAAGCGATAAGGGCTTTGGAGATCAAGAGGACGGAAAAAACCAACATGAATAAGGATGAAGACTGACCAAAAAGTTGGAATGCTGCTTCCTTTTCATTACAATGATGGTTGTGTCAGCCAGACGTTGAAGGGGATTCCATTTTTGTTTTTCGTTTTCCTGTGTTCCGCAGTCTTTCTCCCCTCCCCCCCTCTCTTTCTCTTCGTGCAACATTTGCATGCTGGCTTTGCTTACATTAACCATACTTTATACTTAATTGATACGTGATGCTGGTTCTGAGAACATTTCTCGGGGCCAGGAACTGTCCCACAGAGAAGAGGAAAGAGACTCAGTAATTAAACAGACCCAACCTGCACTCTGAAATTCACCGGACAGCTTTTCGTAAACAGCAGGTTCATTTATTTAAGAAGAAAAATCCCTGTACAGACAATTGTCTACAGACTTTGTATAGTTGATATAGACAAGCCTAGTAAAAAAAGAAAAAGAAAAAAAATTGATTGCTAACTTTTATGGCTTCTGTTGTTTGCTCATGAGAGTCATTTTATAATGTTTTAGGAAAAACGCACTGTTTTGCACTGTTATGGGTTTCGCCTTACTGTTTCATTTTCTTTATTTTTATTTTATTAAACAAATTTATATAGCTACCCCTCTAGCGAAAGGAACTTTGACTCTTTCAGTCATAACGATAGAAACTTTCATAGAAAAGTCCCACTTCAATATGACATGAAAGAAAAGCAATGCAGTTTAATAATCAACACTTTTGAAAAGTTAAAAGCAAAATCATTTGCCCAGTAATAATAGATTTTAAAATATGGCTGGAAATGTTCCCTTGCTTTTCCTTACTAAGTAAATGGATGGCTCCACAGTATTGCTTCTACTCATCTGAATAGCACTGCACTTACTCCAAGTATATGAAGCTGGTTAAGATCGAGCTCAATACAGGTAGTCCTTGACTTACAACAGTCCATTTAGTGATGTTTTAAGTTCCAATGGCACTGAAAAAAGTGGCTTATGGCCCTTTTACACACACTTAAACTGTTGCAGCATCCCCATGGTCACATGACCAAATTCAGGCGCTTGGCCCAACTCATATATATGACAATTGCAGTGTCCCAGGGTCACATAATCACCTTTTGACACTTTCTGACAAGCAAAGTCAATGGAGAAGCCAGGTTCACTTAAAACCCATGTTACTAACCTAACAACTGCAGTTGTTAACTGCACTTAACAACTGTGGCAAGAAAGGACGCAAAATGGAGCAAAATTTACTTAACTGTCTTGCTTAACTACATAAATGTTGTGCTCAGTTGTGGTCATAAGTCAAGGACTACCTGTAAGTGATAAATCAAGTAGAAGGAATAATTTTATGGATGTTCTGACTAGGCTTCCCAAAAGCACAATGCCGATTCCTCTTCCTGTTAAACCCCCTTTTATTTAGGTTAAAGTGAATTCCTCTCCAGCAAAGACCCGACCAACAGTCTTTCAAGAGAGTTCACAACTATAGACCTTTATCAGGCTTGGAGAGCTGCCCGGCTGATACCTTCCAAACGCCACTCTGTAACAGACAATACTTGGCAAGTCGGGAACAGATCTTCATCCTAATGAAGTGAACCTGCAAATACCTCTCCCCTTTCACTCCTCTTTATTCCCTATGGGAGGGACCATTCAACGTCCACCTGTGGCTTTACTCCTGAGTCAAACCTTGTTCCTTAGCTGTTCCCCAATCTCCTCACTGTCCGAATCTGCTGCCAGCTCCTCTGGCTGCTAGTGGGCCACAACCTGGGACTGACCTATCCACACCACTGGTAACTATAACTATAACTATAACTATAACATACCCGTCATATCTGGTACAACTATATCCAAAGAAATTTTAGTTGGGAAGGGATTATTACAAAAAGAATCATTTAGAAAACTGGAGATGGAGCCCTTCAAGTTCAAAGGGCTTTTTAAAATTATAGCTCAGAAGAGAAGTTTGGGCACTGAGCTCAAGAGAAAGTACTTAGCTTTCTCTTGGCTTCTCCTTCTAACAATTCTCATTCCAAATCTCCATAGTAGTTTTGGATGGTAATTGGGAGACAGGAAGGAGACTTTTCAAAGTAAAAGGTATAGTAATTCCTGGGGGTAAATGTCCCACTTGGATGATAACAGCTTCTGAATCTTTAAGATGTATATATCATTTGAACATTTATTCATAGGATGAAACAGAAGGGGAAGAGCTTCCACAGTCTGCAAAAAGGAACGTGAGAGGAAGCATTCATATTTCCTACAGTCATGCCTTAATTGCAAATCCCAAAGGTGCTTTTGAAAGAAGCAACTGGACATTTTTGGGTTTTTTTGAAGACGTTTCACTTCTCATCCAAGAAGCTTCTTCAGCTCTGACTGGATGGTGGAAGGATTTATATTCCTTGAAGACAGCTGGTACTTTGCATTCTTTTAGAGCAGGGGTATCAACCTCGCAGCATCACGTTGTCATCATGTGACAAATCGTGACTTTTTTCCCCTTCACTAAACCGGAGGTGGGAATGGCCAGTGCATGAACCATCCGGCCCACGGCCCACAAGTTTGACACCCCTGTTTTAGAGAGTCATTGAGGCCACCTGGAGGTTTATTTGCATCTCAGGGTCACCGAGTAGTGCAAATTGTGAGGAGCCTTCTTGGAACTGCTGAAAAGATTGTGTTGTAGACATGAGATGGATGATGTTGTATCACCCCCGCCACCACCTGTTGAGAGAGGGCTGTTCAGTTTTGACATAGATGGCCTCTTTGACCCCTCTTTCAAACCAGTGATCCTCTCTGTCCAAAATGTGGACTTTGCTGTCTTCAAAGAAATGACCTTTGTATTTTAAATGCAGATGGACTGCTGAATAGTGTTCTGATGGGTTTAGTACATTTTTGACCCACCTTTTAACTCTGCCATATTTCTTTTTAATGATGGCCTAAATTTACAATAATTGATCTTAGACAGTATCAGATCAGACAAAAAAATAGATGTTAAGTAGGTTCAGATTGGTCTATTTCTCCAACAACAACAGCAGCATGACTGAATTTATTTCCCAACTAAATCAAATTTGATGAGGCAGAATTCCCAAAAGTCAGGAGTAGAAACCCTCCAAGCCAGGCCGCCTCGAGTTCCCCGTTTGGGTGAAGAGAGGCGGGGTATAAATCTAATAAATTATTATTATTATTATTATATATCCTTCCAGATGTGAAGAAAAGAAGAAGAGGTAAACATCAAGCAGCATCTCAAAAGCATGCTATTTAAAATCACTTGAAATGTGATTCATGGGATTTTTCTCCTGAAGATAAAGATCAAAATAGGGACAAGGAAGAGAAGATGTTAAAATGCTAAAATATACCTGTGTTTTCTGTGAAGTTTAAATCAAAGTTATTATATTCTAAGATATTCATCAATTCAGCCTAGATTCCTCTAGATTTGGCAATAACGCCCCTTTACATCTAAGCATGCATTGCAGTATTACTGTAATTAAATGAATATATGAAGTGAAAATCCAGTCCATCCCCTTTAACTTTTACAGGATATAAATGACTTTGGGAACATTCCATTATTTCTTTCTGTAAATGCTAAACGTGCAGAAGTTCAAGCAGATAAGACTGGGGACAGATTGAAATATCATTCCTGCATGCAAAGGTGAAAAAAAGGTTATTAATGGTGAACATGGTCTGAATCCAGAAAAATGCCCATCAACGTTTTACTAGATTTTCTTTCATGAGATATGAAGAATACCCAATTAAATGCTATCAACACTCCGTACATATTACCTACATATTACCACATACTACCCACAATCTATCCACAGGCAACTGCTTTGCACAAAAATTTATAACTCAGCAAGGATCCAATTATAAAACATGGCATTATACCCAGCTTCATTTGATACAACACAGAAAGCTTCAGCCAATTCATTCAGAATTTCCTGTGGATTCCAGATTTTAAAAAATGGGAAGAAAGCCTTAGAAGAGTATTATATATTCTATAAGTTAGAAGGAGATCATGAACATTGAAAGGGCAACTATCATATTAACTTTTATTTAAGAATATATTAAATGGAAAACCAATGTCTTGCCATTGACCCAACACTTGTATGAAAAAGAGAAAAAAAAGAATTATTTCAAACTTGCAAACTTCTGATGCTGTCCAGTAAGTCAGCCTGACTTTGGATGTATTTGATTTTGCATCATATCAAGCAAATCTAATTCTTTTCTAATGGAAATGGGACTGAATACTTGAGGTCTGATAGGTAGGAAATGACTTCTCTTTTACAGCCACCTTTTGTTTGCTCTCTAGAAAGATCCGCAATCATGTGCAGTCATTGGTAAATTGATATCTAATGTACTATTAGGCAAACCTGCAAGCCTACTTGAATTTCATTTTGGTAGGGATTATTCTGAACAAAGTTACTGTATGCTTAGAGGTGCATAAGGAGTTAAGGATGCTCATTAATATAGTAGATGTGCATAAAATTTGGATTTAACTTGGCCTCAAAATTCTAAGGCTAAAGGCTCCGTTTAGTTTTGTCTAGCTCTATCCAGCTGCCTGATTATGCTGATTGTAATTTCAGAATTTGTCATTTATTCTAGGCAAGGCTGTTGGGAGTTATAAGAATGAGAATAGTTTACAAACATTAGAATTTAATCATTCTCCACTTTTGTTCCATTTTTATGCTCTCTTTCACACATACACAAACCACCCACAGACATTCTGGCTGCCTTCCTATGCAAGAGAAGATTGGAATAGTTATAGAGAAAATAGCCCAAGTCTTATATATAAGAGGCAAAAATTGGCTTAGAAGACTTGTTTCTAGGGAAGTCATGTAAGACTGTGATTGCAAAGCAAAAGTGAATTGGTTCTTTAATTACAGGCTGTTACAAACCTAATGACAGACCCAACATCTGGATTTGTCACAAATTCTGACTCTAACTTGTATGTCTGCAATTTATACATGGTTGAAAACATCTGGGTATCCAATTTGCATATAACAATAATCTTTATTTGGCTTGGAAATACCAACTCTAATTCAAAGCAAAAAGAAATTAATGCCAGGCTGATGGATTTATTTTATCTTTCAGAGAATGACCAGCAAAAGATGAATGACACTAAAGTTAGAACAGCTACCAAGGGGCATTGAAGAGATAATTTCAAGAGACTGGACTCTTCCAAACCCAAAACGTCTTCTTGAAGGCTTGACAGGGGTACTTTAAGGGCTTCCCCATGTCATCAGAACATGCATATTATATCCAGAGGTGGTATTCAGCCAGTTCTAACAGGTTCAGGAGAACCGGTAGCAATAATTTTGATTGGTTCGGAGAACTGGCAAATACCACCTCTGATTGACCTTGCCCGTTCCCACCCCACCCCTTCCAGGAGTCTCCACGCACCCCTATTTGGCTGCCAGGATGCTTCAGGGAGGCTTTCTAGGTCAAAAATGGGGCCCCGGAGGTTCAGCGGCCCCTATTTGGCTGCCAGGAGGCTTCAGGGTGGCGTGGGGGGGGGTGCAGCTGCCCACCCAGACACATAAGCGCATAGCCATGCCCACCAAGCCACACCTACCAAGCCACACCCACAGAACCGGTAGTAAAAAAAAAATTGAATCCCACTACTGAATACCTGTTGCTATGAATCAAAGAGGGGTATGGTATTTCCATGCTTTGAGCAGCAGTGGGTTCAGAAAGGCACTTCCTTGAGTCCCAAAGGAACTCTCCAAACCTTTTCTCAGTTGTAGTAATCAGGCTTCAGAAGAGAGAATTGGATCAATTAATCTTCTTGGAAGAAGCATCTAAAGTATAGATTCTAAAGAACTTCTAGCCCATCATCTGCGTAAATGTAGAATATTTGGAATGAGAACACCTCGCTTCAGAAAGATGTGCATTCACCGCAAATTGGGACGAATCAGATGTTTTCAAGGTCATGTCATTCTTTCATGCCTCAATGAGTTTTGGCATTGATTTAAATTTCCTTTAAAAGCCACACAAGATGTGCATTGACATAGGTGCTCTAAATCTCTTTCTCTCCCAGCATATGCACGTATGATTTTGTTGTTGCTGTATAACCCAGAAATATAAAACTCAAAATTCAATTTGTCTAATATAAAACAACTTGGTGTTTTCGGGGGGGCAGGCGGTGAACAGCTTCCTCGAGTGAAACTCAGCTGTTTGTGATTAACATGGCTAGGACCATCTTGTTTTCTTGGTGACAATAGTGAAGTATCCTACTGATTTATGAGAAAAAAATACATAAGGAATTTCCAATCATCAATAAGCCTATTATCTTTTCTCTAACCAAAGAAGCCAATTGAGTCATCACCAACTTTCATCATTTTTATCAACCATTCCTCCATTGTGGGTAGTGCTAAATCTTTCCGTCTTTGTGCATACAACAATCTTGCTATAGTTTTCATGTACAAAAACTAAGTTCCAAGATTTTTTCCAACTGTTTGTCCATCAATCCCTAAAAGAAAAACCTCTGGCCTCAATTTTATATTAATCTTCAGAACTCTCTGAAGCAATTTGTGTATTTGAATTTCTAGTTTTTTTCCACAACCATCAAATGTCCCTTCATGTTTTTTAATACTTTCAACATAAATTTGAAATGCCTTTTTAAATTTTAAAGAAATTGTTCTGGTATCTTCTACCAACAGTACATCATTTTATTAAAAAAATTATTTAAGATTACAATATAATGTAAAGTTCAATTCTTTTCAATCATATACATATCCATTGTTCCATTTCTACATTGTAACCAAACATTTTAGCCCATTTTTATCATACATTCTTTTCCATTTTGTTGTTTTTCCATTTCGAATTGCAATCAAAGTTGATACATTTTAGCAATTATATATTCATTATTTGCATACAATTCTGTTTCAAGCTTAGTCTTCCTATGGCCAAAACTGTTCTTTTGTCTAGTTTAAATCTTTCTAGTAATTGTAAATAAGAGAAACATTGACAACTCTATGCTTCTGCCTCCAGTTCTTTTTTTTATTTTATTTGGGATTACTCTTAACAAAATTCTAGTATTTCAGGGTAAGTTAATCATTTGTGTTTGTCTATTATTTCTCATGTATAAAATGTGTCTTGTGTAGAGAGCCACAAAGATGTTTTGAGGGACAACCTGGTTTGTTTCTATTCCATATTTTCAATATGGAACATCTAACATAACGATTTTTTAAATCCATATTAACCGTAACTTTCTCATGCTACAAAAATCCATGCCACAAAAACCTCAGCTTGTGTCCTCCAAACTCCAAAAATGTTCTATTTCTCAGAATCACACACTGTTCATCCAAACTAAAGAATATGCTGCATAACTCAATTTCAAATCGGGTAAACCCAATCCTCCTCTTACTTTTTCATCTTGTAACACCTTGTATTTAACTTGTCGTTTTCCCCTGCCACACAAATTTAGATATATCCTTCTGCCAACGTTTATATAGTGCCTCAGTTGTCAAAACCAGGATTGTTGAAACAAAATGTCATTCCAGGCAAGACATTCATTTTTATATTGGAAATTTTTCCCCAGTGATGACAGTTGTAGTTTTTCCCATCTTTACAAGTCTTTTTTTAAAAACTTCATTCCATGTCTTAATATTGTTATTTTAAAATAATGTGTAGTTCATATTTTTTTTGTAGTGATACCTAGATATTTTATCTTAAATCTTTTAAAATCTTTTATTCTTTTATTCATCAGGGCTGTTGTATCTTCTATTTTCATGTATTTTGTCAGTAAGTATGCTTATTAATCTTGAAACCTACTAACACACCAAATTATTTTAATTTGCCCATTAATGCTTCAGTTCCCTTTAAAGGATCTTCCAGAACCAGCACCAAGTCATCAGCAAAAGCCATTAATGTACAAGTTTCCTTTTTAATCTTTACTCCCCCAGTCCTCTCCTCTCATGTCTCCATTCAGTATTTCAAGAATCAAAAAAGGCAAGCGAGGCGACAGAACTCATCAGATCTTGTTCTTTTCTGTATCTCTCAGGGTTTTATTAGATCTCCATTAACCATCTTGAGTGCTTTCTGTGAAGTGTAAATCAATCTTGCCCATTTTATAAAGTTCTCTCCAAAATTCTTATCTTCCAAAACCTTGAACAAGAAAGCCCAGGACAAATTGTTATAGGTCTTTTCTACATCTAAGAAAATCTTGCTTTTCATTATGGTACTTCAAATGTCCAACACATTTTAACAGCATCCTTTAACTGTCTTTTAGGTAAAAAAAAACCACATTGATCCTCATAAACAAATCCTTGCAAAATTTTCAGCTAGAAGAATTGTGAACAACTTGTAGTTATTATTATTCAGTAAAGCTATCAGACTATAGCTTTTGTTAAAGTCAAATCTTATCCCTTTTTAGGTATCTTTACCATCTTGATCTCTTGGCGACAATACACTTCAGTCTTGCCATTGTCTTCTTCCCAGATTTTCTTTAAATTTTCCAATCTAGTCAACAGGTTAATGGTACCTTTTCCAAGCAATAAGCCTACCTAGTTTTTTCAAGAGGTCAGCAAGCCATCTTGTTGCTATTGCTATCTAATGCAATGAAAGCCCCTCTGTCCATTGCCAGATAATGATAATTCTATGCAGGGAGCAAATATTACTCTATGTCATTTCTGTAACCTGTTTTTAATTATACTTAAGTCAAAAGTAAATTGAATCAAAACTACTTTGTGTCCTTGTTGTCATGGGTTCATTGTCCTGGTCTTATATTTCTTCTTGTGAGGGGCTACTGCCAATACATCACATATATTTCATTTATTTATTTACTTACTTCTTTCTTTAAAACATTTATATAGCCAACCATATTGCACCATCATTTAATTTATTTAAAATATTCATATGCCCAACCATCTTGTATCAAACATGGGCATCACACGACCGACAGTTAAAACATTGTGTACAATAAAATAAATAAATAAAACTGATACCGTAGTTAAACTTTTGTATGCAGTTCATCACAAAGTGCTCTCGTTAATCTTACCCTATCCCAACACTTGTTTGGGTGGGGGGATTGGGGAGCCAGGTCTTGAGAGCTTTCCGGAAGGCGAAAAGGGCGGAGGGAAGCCTGCTGAAGTTCAGAGAAAGGGTGTTCCATAGGGCAGGGGTTGCCAAAGAAAAGGCATATTTCCTACATCTCATAAAACAACTACATTTAAGGGAAGGGACCAACAGCATGCCCACCTTATCCAATCTGGTAGGATGGGCAGATATCTTCAGGCAGAGGCAATCCTGCAGATAACCTGTCCCATGCTATCTATAGGGCTTTTGAAATCATAACCAGCACCTTCTATTCGAACTAGAAGGGGAACTAGGAGCCAGTGCAGCTTATGCAACAGGTGTCAGCCTGGAGCCATCTTTAAAGAGAGTCTTCAGGACTGCCATAGTGGTGGCTGAGCAAGCTGTGGGAATGGGAGAGGGGAGGTGAAGATAGTGTAGGAGCTGTAATCATAACCACATTCTTTCCCTTGGGAGTCAAGGACATCTCGCTAGCACCTGGGAAGGCAGGACTGGAAGTTA
>JANHGC010003749.1:125928-140940 GCA_027560395.1 Boaedon fuliginosus | reverse complement strand
CAATCATTGTTAAAATTCAAGTCACATACAAACATCAACAGCAATAGCTAAGACAATACAAACATAAACAAATAACATTGCAATGAAATCTGAAGCATACCAATAAAACATCTTACCCCAATTATCTCTGAGGCAGGGCAGGGCCAAACTCAGGGCCTGCGGGCCAGATCCGTCCCGTGGGATGCTTAGATCTGGCCCATGGGGCCACCCTGGAAACAGCAAAGGACTGGCCTGTGGTGCCTCTGACAGTGAAAACTGAGCTCAGGAGGGCCACATTTTCACTGGCAGAGGGTTGTAGGAGGCCGTCGCACCTGATAACAGAGCTTGGGCCCATTTTTTCTGATAAAGTGCTCGGGCCACCACAGGTGCCCCCAGCACAAGTGATGTTGAGCTGCCATGTCCCCTTGCCACACACATACACCCAGCCTCCCTGAGGTCAAACACAACCCTGACGTGGCCCTCAATGAAATCGAGTTTGACACCCCTGCTCTAAGGATAGTATTCTGTTGGAATATAGTGTTCCGATTATTTTCCCATTGCTGCACACAAGTTATTCCACCTAATTCTGCAACCATTTGATCCTATGTGGTTTCTGAGTCATATTTCACCAACAATTTATAAGTAAGGCTCAACAAATGCTCTAACGTTTTCCAATTCAGTCAAGTCTCTTAAGTATCTCTCCTTATTTTTTACTGTCCCTTTAAAGAGTTACTGCTTATTTGAAGATGCATAAACTGATTAGGTGGCTCTGACCTTTCTGAACAGGAAATCTCAAAGAATTTACCTTTGCCTTGCTGAGAAACCAATCATATGTCTATATGATTTTGTTGTCTTCCCATCTTGTGAATTTTGTATTTTTCTCTTCATGAAAATAAATAAGCAATAACAAGGAAGAAGCAGAAAGTCTGATTCATATCCTGTATTTATGACAAATTTTTAATACATTGCTTATTATTACATCATCTCTTATAACCTGTTCAATCAAATCAAATCTTATTACGGTCATAGATCAGCATATAGAACTTATTTTTGTTTGTAGCAATCCAAAGATATATGTGTGATCTGGGAATCTGTTTTCAATTTTATTGGAATTATTTGAAGCAAAAAGGTAAGCCTAAGTAGAATTTTCATCGTAATGGCTGTAATTCTTTCTTTACCAAGACAGTTTAAACTTCCTCTCTTAAAAATTTTGATGTTATATTTGCTCCATATCTGTGAATCATTATTTTAAACATGTCTTCACTGGTTTTGCCAAATAAACTCCTAGTTATTTAATCTTTTTACTAATGATATTAATACCTGTTATTATCATTATTTCCTTGTGCTGGTTAATGACTACAATAAAGTCATTTCAATTATTTGCAATTATACAGTTTGCAATTATACAAATTACAAAATTTGCAATTATGTGAACATTCCTTTTCCCCCCAGTTAAATTGCATGCCAGCGTTTCAGTTTTATTCTTATTGATCTGACATCAAGTTGAACCATATTGCTATTATCAATTATTATTATCAATTCCTAGCTTGAATAATTGTAAATTCAACACCAATCTATATCTATAAAAGAGAGGTGGGATGCGGATCTGTGTTTTTATGTGCTTTATACAAACTTTCAATTCTGCACCAATTGACCTCAAACTCGCCAGTTAGGTAGAAAAGCATAGTAAGAAATGCACTGTTGGGGTATGGAAAAAGTAGGGTTTGTTTTTGACCCCTTTTTTTGGGTAAAAACGCAAAATAAGCACAAAATCTCCACTGCGCATGTGCAGATTTCAAACAGGTAACATTCAGTTAAACTAGGAGAATTCTGCTCCACTGCGCATGCCCAGATTTGAAAGGGAGCCAGCATTCTGAAATTAGTCAGCTGCCATGCCTCTGCTCCTCCAGTCTCAATGGCCTCATGTCCCCTGGCAGGCCTGTCGGAGTCCCAACACTTTTGGTCAGGCCGGCTGGGCTTTTGCTGCACTCCTGACTGGGTTCGTAGTCTATGGTCGCGACCGCGGGGCAGAAGCAGTAGCCAGGAAAACGGGGCAGGGCGCTCATGGTTCCTTTCCCTGCAGCCCGCTTCTGCCCCGCAGTCATGACCATGCACTAAGAAACCCGCCTGGAGGGAGAGCCTTTGCGGGATCTTTGGGCCCCTCCATGCACCACTTCCCCAAATCGCTTCCACTGTTCCAATTTTGTCTTACCCGAGAGAAGGCATCCTCGCTTTTCCCAAAGCTCCTCTGTGGCCATAGGTGATCCACGGTGGAGGTGATTCAAATGAGGAACAGGTCTGAGAGCCAGAACCTCATCCTCTACGTTGTGTCCTGGCCAGGTAACCAGCAGAGTGGCGGGGAGGGGGCAGCAGGAGCCCTGTGCCCGTCCTAGCCCACCAGTGCCATGGCAGAGAGAGCAAGGGCCTGCCTCTTGGAGCTCTTCCCTGTGGAAATCACCTCCGCCCCGGACCACCTGTGGTCACGGAGGAGCTTTAGGGAAGCCGACGACGTCTTCTCGCGGGTACAACAAAATAACAACAGTGAAGGAAGAGGGTGAAGAAGAAGAGGAAGAAGATGATAAAGATAATAAGGAAGAGGAGGAAGAAGTGGAGGAAGATGAGAAGAACATGAAGATGAGGGAGAAGAAGATGAGGATTGGAGGAGGACTGGGAAGATGATGATAAACAGGATGACAAGGGGAAAGAAGAGGAGGAAGAGGAGGAGAGGGAAATAGAGGAGCACTCACACATACATAAATACCGGGTCAAAGCCAGGTAATAAGCTAAGGAAAGAAGGAGGGAGGGAGGGACGAACAAACACAGAAGGAAGTGAGGGACATAAAGAAGGAGGAAGGAAGGAAGGGAGGAGGGAGGGAGGGAGGAAGTTGCCAGTCCAATTAAAAAAACCCAAGCAAGGCTCATCAGCTAGTTAAAAATAAAAAGAGTAGTATAAGTTGAAACAATTTTATATGCAAATTTCTCTAAGCTTGGGTGCCATTTCCAGGCCTGTTAAGAGTCAGGAATGAACCCAAAAGGAAGGTTTAGCAGAGCTATCTGAAAATATGTGAGTTAAATCCTCTAATTTACTGCAAAAACAGAAGCAAAACAACAACCAGGTGAAAAGATCTAAGATATGAACTTTGAACAGTATCTGTTTTAGCAGTGTCATTTAAGGAATTCCATCTTGGAACATAAAAGTTGGCATTTATAGTAATAGCTACAAGTTGATGTCACCCAGCTTATGATTATAAATTTGATTATAATAAATCAAGTAATATTTTAAATATAAGTTATCTACTTATGAAATAAGTTACTTTGGACAGGTATGAAAGGGCACATGGCTAACCTCCCCCCTCTCCAGTATTACTCTATTGCAAATCAGTTCTCAAATTGCTTCTCAAATTCTCAAAGTGTTAGTTCACAAACAACAATATACCTTTCTCCATTAAAGCAAAAAAAAAAGGCAAAAAAAAGGCAAAGCAAAGTGAAGCTCAAAAAGGACAACTGAACTGTAGTTAATTTTTGTGTGTAATGTTAATTTTGGCCCTTACACAATCATAAAACAGACATTATACACTGCAGAAGGGAAGAGCTGACTTGGGAGAAAGAACTGTGCTAGGCAATTTCAGTGTCACTTGCTTTCTTCTTTAGGCCTAATTCACAATCATTTAGAAGGACAATGGAAAAAAGATTAACCTCCAGAACTAAGATACATTAAGGGATTTTTCTTGTTCAGAGATAGGCAAATACCTAACAAAAACTCTTAATGCTAGTCTCTTTTACAGGTATAAAATGCAAAGACATTTTAGTACCATTTCAGCTGGATCACATTTAATTCAGTACTGTATAACAACATACAAGTTTTCAAGTTACACAAAGTTTATCTTGTAGTTATATATTTTTTAATTTACACAAAGGCAGAAGTTGATCAAGGAAGATGTTTTTCTCAAAGAATAGAAAACAAAGTACTGTCAGACCTGTGAGCCATCAGAGAAGTATCAGGACTGTATGTTGCAAGTAAAAAAAAATCCAGAATCAAACAAATCAAAGAGATGGCAAATCATTTCTATATTACTGTCAAGAAAGCTACATTGAAGTGTCTGTGTAGTCACTAGAGGTTCAACCTGACTTGCAGAAAGCTTATCTTCATTTGACACTAAAATCTTCTGAGACTATGCTCATTAACTGAAGGAATAGGATAGTGTATGTTTTATTTTTTTATGACTCTACGGGGACACTTGCAAGCTAACTCATTTATGTTTTCTAAAACAGAAAATGTATTTTAATCCACTGGATTTTTAAAGGTGTATTTTTAATGTTGGTAACATTATTTGATTTGACTGTTTTTTATTTATATACTTGTTCTTATGTCATGCTGATTTGTTTTATGTAAATAAACTCTGGAATGTCTTGAAGTAGAAGCTACTATGAGCAAGAAAATGCAGCATTCACATTTTTATACACTTTCGTGCTGCTACTCATTACTTAAAATGTAATTCAAAGAGTGGTGGGGGAAATAAAGATACAATATAAAGAAAAGCACATTCTGGCCACCCTTGTCTTAAATAAATTTCTTATTTGTATCAGATGAATAGACTACAGTTAGGAAAGTTTTTGCTATAATAAACATGTGGTCTTTAAAATGCTCTGTGGATTTCATATGAGAAGATGAGTCTTTGCATGATAAATCAGGATATGGAGTGTTGGGTACACGAATTTGTCACAACACTGCATGAATGTGTCTGAATCAATTGGAATTCTACCAGAATTCCATTTTTTTCTTTGGTACCATTCTTATTCGTAATGAATAAGGTTATTCATATAATGAATAGCCGTGTTTTCTAACCATGTATTCTGCCTTTTAAATACTGGTAAAACTTTGTGGCACAACATAGTGAACTCTTGTGAAAAATATCAACTTTGAAGGTTAAAATCAGCCCCTTGATTCCTCTTAGCAATTATCAGGATTACCAGCTGTTAAATATACAATCCTGCAGATAAATTGAAGTATAATTTTTCAGAAGGATTCACCAGAGTCTTACTTACATGGCAAAACAGGAAAGGGAGAATACTTGAAGAACAATGAACCAAAACATTTCAAAGACTCAAGATACATATCAGTAGTAAGCCAGATGGCATGTGTCATAAAAAGAAAAGCTGCAGGCAGTAGTAAAAGTTATTTGTCACAGATGGCTGTTAAGGAGGAGGTCTAAATTTGGGACTGCCACTGAATTTATGATTTTATTAACTATGAATATTTAAGAAGTAGCTTTACAATTCTGTTAATTACTAAAACTGGAATGGTCCTATCTTATATTTGGTTTTTTAAAATAAGGACCTCAACTTGAAGACATCCCATATTTAAAGAGAATAGCTTTTATTAGAAATCTCCCTTGGTTTCAGATACAATGGACCTTAATTCCCATGATCCACAATTTCTATCCATACACTTCATTATGGGTTGGTTGCATTTAGAAACATCAGCTAAAGCTCATTATTCCATTTGAAAGGAATTTTCTATTTCTAATCAATTTAATTGAAATGTGAGACACAAATAGCTGCCTGAAATAAATCTAGTATTTAAAGTTATTGTTTCACACACTCTATTCTAGAAAATTACAGAAATATACCTCAATAGTTAAACTTTTTCTATAAGATGGTAGTTATATTGGATTAAGTCCATGCTGAAAATCCATAGGGTGAAAAGGAGAAGAATGGTCTGTTCATGTTTAGCACCTTAGTTACATTATTAAATATAATAAGTACCCATACTTATTAGCCAATGAATAGTCATTAAGTATAAATGTGTTTTTGTCAACATATCACCAGTCAAACTAGTAATTGTCCCAAATCCTATTATGGGAAAAATTAAACCACAGTTACTGCTGTCTAGGATACTGGATAGTACAAGAGATTTTTGTTCCTGAAGAATCATTATGAACTCATGGTTCAACTAATGATTACTGTCAAAAAAAACTTTGGGAACATCAGGATTGAAAAGGTAATCTCTCTTGATATTGTATTTCAACCCACAGTATCATCAACTTGCAGATGGACTTTCAGAAGGAAACATTATATGGTCAGTTAGCTTTTGAAAAGAAAAACACAATGCAGTGTTGATGTCAATGGGACAGAAGGACATCCTAATCTCTTTAATGTTAAGGGCAATTTGACTCCCAGAACAATAGAAGGAACCACAAATATGTTTTCAATTTTTCTACTTTATTTTATATTATGAATAAATTCACCATTTAGGAAAACCAGTGTGGTCTAGTGGTTAAGACACCAAGCTAAAAACAAGGAAACTGAATTTTAGTTCCATCTTAGCTATGAAAGCCATCTGGGTGAGATTGGGGCTATCATACTCCCAGCCCAATTCATGTCACAGGATTGCTCTTGTGGGGAAAACAGGAGGAAAAAGTATTAGGCATCTCCCTACAACAACAGCCCTATGATGTGAGTTGGGCTGAAAGTGTGACTGCCCCAAGATCACCCAGATGGCTTTCATGGCTAAGATGGGATAAGAACTCACCATTTTATCAATTCTTCATAAAAAAGAATAAAGCTGGCATGCATAAATAAAACAGGACACTCCCTTTGATGACTGCTATGAGTTCTGAATAGGTAATCCCCAAAGATAGTCAGTACACCGAACATGACTCTGACAACTACTGTAAGTTAGTGTTCATGGTGGTTGGAATGGATGGCTGCAATGGATGGAAACCAAAAACAAAATTCTGACTTTGGATGACATTGTAAACATCAACATTCTCTCTCAAAGAAATTCTCTGTGACATGACAATAAATTGCACATCTGTTTATTGAAATTTTTAAAAGTGGCATAAGAGTCAAATGTATATTCCACAAATGAAGGAATATATATTCGTCCCAGGATAATGTTGCAAGAGTCAATCTGGGTTGGTTAGTCAGACCAGAGATTTACTCCTCTGTGCTGGATGCCATCTTTAGATAACAGGAGTCACCTGAAGATAGGTTCCAGTATGAGTCCGAAAAATCAGAAGAGTAAATCTCTGCTCCCTGCGACTGATCCAGATTGGATGTTGTATATTCCACTCCCAAGCACACTGTCAGTTCACTAAGCAGACCAGACCAAGAAACCAACTCCATAAAGATAAACCTACTTTTATTAAAATTACAAAATCTTACAAGTTTCATTACAGTGTAATTCCTCCTCCTTGTAATTCAGTGAGTTAAGCAGGTGTCTGTTGGGGCACTTCTAATCACCCACCTAGCCAGTTAAATCAGCTGAAGCAACCCTGATGATTAGTGAAAGAACAAAACTATTTGCTAAATTGTCCTTATGTACACTTTTAAATATACTGGGCATAAATTTAGATTCAAGCATTCTAATTATAGAACAATTCCCTGAAATGTTGAAATGGCATCTCTTAATCTCTTTATGTAGCTGCAATCTACCTTCAAATGGACAATTAGTGAAATTCTGCAGCCTACTGCGTAGTCAAGCAGATAGTCAGTGACTTCAGATGTGGTTCACTTTATAGAGCTGTGTTTCTAAAGTATGGGTTGCAATCCCTAGAAGACGTGGTGGTAAGAAGAGAATGGATGCATGGCCATCATACAGTAATTTTCTTACATTCCTTTCTCAGCAGGATTATCAGTTTAATGTGTACCAAATAAAAAAACCAATCCAACAATTCTACAACCCTGGACCCAAGAATATATGCCCTTCATATTAGATGCCTACAAAAAGCTCTGATCTGACCTGCAGATGGAACTTCATTTCATTTGATTTTATAATGAAGAACTAAGATAAATAGACAGACAGATAGACAGGACAACCAATGAGTAATAAAATGAGCATAAAAAAGCAAATCAGCTTAAGCAGTACAGAAAATTATTGCAATTACTAAACATGGTTATATCAGAGGGAAAAAATGAGCAACCCAGCTAGAGATAATTGATAATATGTCAGGACGAGGCAAGTAACCTCCTTCAAGCAAGCATGGATTAAGAAAAGCATTATTATTAATTCACCATTATATTTAGAAAGGAAACCATAAATGGAAGATGACAAGGAAAAATAAAATCTTCCTTCTAACAAGAAGATGAAATGAAGTTATAGCAAATGAGATAAAATAACTCCTGAAGATCAGGGAAAGGATATATGCTAAATATATACTGTAAAATCTACAATTTAGGCTACTATACTGCATACAAGGTGGTAGTTTGATTAAACCATGTCTATATGTCAGTCGCATGGCAAGTAATTCCCTCAAGTCATATAAACTCTCTTGGGGCCTAATGAAATCAAATAACAAGCTGATAGTTCAAGATGAACTATCATATTTTGGGTCTGCTCAATCCTTAACTTCCAATATGCCACTAAAACTGTCATTTAACCCAGTAGTTCAGCTACGAAAAAGAGATGTTGGCCATCAGAAATTAGTCTGGATTTTAAAGTCTTAGATACACAATGGGATATTCAACACATAGCATTTAGAAATTTCGGTTGCACTGCTTAAATGAAGCTTAAGTCACGAGAGTGGAAAATCTGTGCACAGTATAAAATCTGTGCACAGTATAACAAATGACCTTGGCTCTGAAAATTTTGGCAGCAGCTGGGACACACTTATTACTAATATGATTAGCAAAACTCACAATGGTGTTTGAAAGCTTATGGGCCTGGGCAGAGACTTTGCTGTTTGTTCCGGGTCGCTGAGGCTTGCAAGGAAGCATCTAGGTGTTTAAATACTCTTGATTTGATCAATGTCAAAGCCATTAATTTTCCAAGAGTAGTGGTGGATGACAGTTCATTTGGAAAACACATCTACTTTACTTTTATTGTAATTGATGACAAGTTGCTCCCTTCTGCAGTAATGGGCAAGAGAACAAAGGCTCAGGCTCATTTGTGTTAGAAGATTGCTGCACTATCAGCATTTAAAATTGATGAAACAGGTCTGTTGCCTGACACAAAGAGGATAAAATTTAAACTTTGTCGCATATTGAACTAATTAAGTAATATAAAAAGTAAAGAGCAAGCCTGGCTTCATCCCTTTGAGGTCATGAATTGAGATACCCTGATGGTCATATTAGACCAGCATTATCTCCTTCATAAATGTCAAATCAATACAAAAGATGTCTCTCAAAAGAAGAGCTGCCAACTTCTCCCCAAGTCTATCCCTGAGTCAAGGGCGACAAACGCAACACAAAGGGTCCCAGCCAGATTGTTATTGTTTTGTTTTCAGTTAATGATGAAGATAAGGATGAGATACTAATCAAACATTAACCCCTCTTCCTGAAACAGTCTAGCTCTTGCATTGGATGTTATTTGGCACCAGCTAGACTACCAATTTTCTATAGAAATGCTTTTATGTAGCTTACTTAGCAATGGATCTAAAGGTTTCTTCTTATATCCCTTTTATTACATTGAAATTACAGCAAAGCTATTCTTTTTACAAGATGTTCTAAAGAATAATCTTTACAAACCAACATTAGAGATCACCAATGTTCATCCTTAGCATCTTGCCAAAATCAGATTTATCCCTCACTTGATAAAAAAAGAATAAACAAAAACACATTACAGGTTGTCCTCATGTTATGACCATAATGGAGCCTGCACGTTAGGGTCGAATGTTGGATCAATGTTAAATGAACTGCCTCAACTAACAACCAGCCATCCCTGCTCTCCCTGTTAGCCGCCTCGAGTTCCCCTTGACCGGGGAAATGAGGCGGGGTATAAATAAATTTAAATAAATAAATAAATAAATAAATAAATCTAAATATATAAATCTAAATAAATAAATAAATAAATGTGTTAAACAAAAGCATGAGTTGTTAAATGGAGATCAGGGTTGGAGGAGATCCTAGGAGCCACCTGATTCAAGATACCCCCATCTTCTGTTTCCTGCCTCTTAGATGCTTCACATGTTGACCACTGCACAGCTGTCTTGCCAGTAAGAAACAATGGAGAAGGAAAATGCATGGTGCGCCTGCCTTTCTTAATTCTGCCTCTGCCTTTTCTCCTGCTCTTCTTTCTAGGGCACAAAAGGACCAGTTTCTTAGCCTTTCAGAGCTTAGCCTTCCAGAGCTTTCAGCAGCTAGCCATTGGGAGCCTGTAAAGCTCTCCTGCCTTTTGCTAGGCTTTGGGAAGCTGGCCCTTGCATAAAAGACAGTAGCTTCAGTATGAGGTTTCCAAACCTTTTCTCTTGCTTAACCCCCTCCTCCCTCTTTCAGAAAGCCACATTTTTTTCAATAAACAAGACTAAAACAGCTGGGAGAGGCAACTTGTTGAACTTCACCACCCACCTCAATCAGGTGCTAGAACTAAACTCTGCTCTCCAATGGTGATATTCAGCCGGTTCACACCAGTTCTCAGGAACTGGTAGTGATAATTTGGCGGGGTTCACCGAACCAGTAAATATCACCCCGGCTGACCCCGCCCACCTGCCCCCGTCTCGGCCCTCTTGCGAATTTTTAACAAAAACAAATTAATTGTTTTTAAGCTCAGCTGATGGTGCTCTCCAATCTTTAAAACCTTACTCCAGGCTGAAGACTAGAGCAATGGAAGCAAGGAGGAAAGAAAGCAGCTTTTCCCCTTTAATTGGAAAAAAAATATCTTCATCGCCAAATGTTAGCTAACAACTCTATTCTAGAATTTGTTCGACAAAATAGAGGACACTATTTGCAAGCTTTAGCTGTCCATCTGACCGCCTCTAGAGGGCAGTCTAGCCTCTAAGTCTAAGTCCTAGCTGGGCTCCACAGGTAGTTAGACTGCTCCCTTTTATGCAAGGGCTGGCCTCCCAAAGCCAAGAGAGAGGCAGCAGAGTTTTGTAACTTCCCCATAGCCAACTGATCAGCAGGCAGCTGTCAGGAATTATGCAAAAGTAAGCTCATCCTTCCAATTAAAAATATTTTAATTCTTGGGGCAGGAAGTTTCTCATTTCTAATGGAATAATTTTCATTTATAACCCTGTAAGTTCCAGCAATGTTTTGAGATAAAGATTAAAATGTAATAATTAATGTAAGTAATTCCTTGCCTTCCTTAACTCCAGTGCATAATTTATGTCATTTATCATGTAAAAGGAATCATACTATTGCAAAGTTTGACAACATCTTCTGTAAAGGATCTATATGAGTGTATTTCATTATGGAATCTCATGCACATAATCTACCCAAAATTGGGTTAACATGTACTACATTACTTTGCATCAATAAATGTTGATCTAGAGGATGTGGAATGAAAACACTAAAATTTGGCACTTTGAATTGTGAATATCAAATAACTGCAACTTCAAAGAACTACAGTTGAAAACTGATGTGACAGAATGACTTTGAGAAACCAAGAGGACAATGCTAAGACCATTTGTCTGGGCCATAATTTTCATTAAACTAACTGAGATATAGTTTTGAATAGACTTCTGTTACGTTGGCTTTCAGGCACTCATATAAATGATTTGCAGATTGTGAAAGTGTTAATGTAATTCCTGCTTTTACCTCTGCAAAATAAAATTTGCATTTTACATCAGTGATTAAAAGTAAGTTCCCATCTTTATAAAGGTGTGAATTATATACATTTTGCCTCACAGATTAATGGTTTATGGGAACAAAAATGAGCTTTCAAACTACTAGAAGCCATATAATCTCTTTATGATGTTGAAATAAATTATAACTGTGAAACAGTCAGTTTTTTGTATTCCCTTCTAGGTAATAATACCGACAGGAAATATATGTGCTCAAGCTTCACACTGCCAAAAAGTGCTCTCTTTCATATTGTGCTGAAGAAGACCAAAGACTTGTGTTACCTGCTTGGGAGGAGGCAGAATCTGAAAGCGTTGCAATGCAACTACAAGGACGGGAAGGACGGAAGCTGCCCAGACAAGGAAAGTTCTTGGTGGTTAGCCTTCTGGAACAGATTAGCTTTTCCAAACGCCCAGACTAAACAACCTTGGAAAGGACCAGAATCTGTTTCATTAAAACACTGGAAATACAGTATGAGAAACCCCTTAGACATTCATTGGACTGTACTTTACTGTAAAACCTTCCACGCTTAAAAATTCCACAGTTATGCAGTGATTCGTTTTTTCTCCAGCATAATTACTAGTAGCACAGTTTCACTTCAGTGTTGGGAAGAAATTAACTAGAATTACCTATTGAAACCAAATAGATGCAGCAGCATTGTTCATGTAAGCAAAATGTATAGTTCAATAATACATGGAAGCAGTTTTTAAGCAGATCAGAAATGCAGAAATGGAAAGCTGTTCTGCCTTTGATTAGTTACCACAATAGCTGGTCATCGAGTTCCGCAGCAGTCTATGCTCTTTTGTAGCTGGTGATTATATTTATAAACATCAGGGAAATATTATTTAATTTATGAAAGGGATTTCGGAACCTTTGTAACTAAAAGGAACATATACCGGTAGTATGTCATTTTGTAATACTATTTAACAGGAGCACGTTGAAATTACAAACTGTAACAGATAATCCTAAATTATTTTGAACAAAGTTTTTGAAAGATGCATGTGCTAAAGGATCATTAAATGGAAAAGCAAACCGGTATTTTGTTGTGCTTTTCCAATGTCTTTCTACAACTAGCAAACCCAGAAACCATTTTGCCATCTCATCTAATTTATATTAGAAATGTATTTGTGGTAGGAGTATAACATGTTCTACTTCATCTTCAACCACAGAAATAGCCAGAATTTTAGTCTTCGTTTTAATTAATAGACAAGAGTACATTTTTCACAGCTTGTTTGGCCAGCTAAACAACTTTTCTTTCTAAAGGGTACTAAAGAGAAGAGATATAATAAAATGCCATTACAAAGAGACATTTCCCTTCTTTGAGGGAAAGGTCAAATAAGGATTTATAGAACCCTTTTTCAGAGTTGCAGATTCTTTTATTTTAGTTACTGAAAAATACAGGCCAAAGACTGTAATCATAAGTAACTCTACAATATAATTCTTTTATGTCATGCCAAGAGCCAATCCATAGATGTCTATGAATCAGCTTCTATGATATTGCTGAGTTCCGGACATTTTCCCTAGCAGATAAACTTTCAGCTGGAACTTTCTTAAATGGGCCTGCAATTCTGATCAAATAACTTGCAAAAACCTAGATGACCAAGTTTATCTGAACATTACAGTAGTTACTATCCTAACAAACAATAATGCTTTGGCATCTGAAAATCAAATTGCTAGATATGGAAGGAACATTATTACTGATATGTTGTTGCCATCTAATCAATTTTCATCCTGCTTTTCTGCCCAGAGGCTTCCTGCATTTTCCATATCGAAAAAATCTTCCAAGGTTTATACAAATCTCAACAGATATGTGAAACACTGACTTGTGAAGGAGGTTAGGTTTAGCTTGTTATCAACTACAATTTCATGATCCTCATTTGTACTCTTATCAATCCAGGCATCTTCATTCTATATCTGCATGTTTATTTTTTAAGGAACTATTACATCAAAATGCAAATTGAAAGCACATTTATTCAGAACTAGTCATCTCAGAAAAAATGATTTTAGGATAGCAGGCACATAAACCAAGGAACATGTTGAGACCCTCCACCAAATATATATGCATAATATATGCGTATTCATTCACCTAGAAGGGAGGATATACAAGAATATGGGAGGTCTTCTGACTCTTAAACATCTTTTGAGCAAGTTCTCCATCAGCTTTCACAGGCATGTCTCCCACACAGAACAATTAAAAGAAGAAACTTGGTTGGTATTCATAATTACCATCACTGCACAAGATATAGTCTGTAATTTCATACTTCATTCCATAAAGAAGAACATAGTTCCCTGAGGAAAAAATGAAATTAACTTTGATGTATCTGAAAGTATATTCTTAGGCAATGATTCTGAAAACTGATAACAGAATTTATTTAGCTGGCTAATAAAGTGGAGGGAAAGTTCTTTCCCAAATATATTTTGCAGAATTGGAGACTGTGTCTGCTAATCTACTCTCAAAATCAGATTGTAAGTAGTATAACTCTATCATGAACTACTATAACAAAAATGAAATGGCTACATAGTCTTATTCTTTGAAACTTTCTTCATTATTTAATTTATTTATCACGTTTATAAACTGCCCATCCCCATCACAGAGCAACACTTGGCAGTGTATAAACAAGACAAACTTTATATACAGCATCTTATAATACCAGGCAGAATGAAACAAAAATAAAATATTTAAAATTCAGAATTAAAAGACAGGAGAAAGCCTTCAGGGCACTAACCAGCCCCATGGCTGCATGCACCCCTGTGAGCCCCAAGTGAGTTGGATCAAGTTGAGTTTTATGATCCACTGTCACTATGCTTTTTTTTTTTTTTTGTAAATCCTGAGTATAAGAGAAGTGTTACAAACTGTGGATATAAAAAGTAGAATGAATTGCATGGAAACTCCTATCTTTGATGGAAGCTCTAATTCCAAACTAAGCTCTGCTCTCTGACCTTCTTGCCATTTGTGTTATTCTTTTCCACAACACCAATGCCAAAATCGCTACATTATCTGTGTGAAGCCTGCCAAGTTCAATAAAAGACTGTCTTAGCTATTCATTTACTCCACTCCAGTGTATTATCAAACTGTAACAAGTGCAATAATAAAAAGCCACCTACAAATGTAAACCAATTATAGATCAAACTAGCTTCAAAGTAAATTTTCAGGGAAGCTGAAAAACTAGGAAAAGTTAAAAAGGGAAATACAGAAGAAACATACTGTGATGGTATAGCCAAGATTTGAATAGGATGATTTACATTTAAACACTGGAGATTTTTAGGAAGAGATTGGACAACCATTTGTCTGAAATGGTAAAGGCTTCCTGCCTGAACAGAAGGGTTGGACTAGAAGACCTCCAAGGTCTGTTCCAACTCTGTTATTCTGTTATTTTTCTGTTATAATACAACTCCAATTCTTATCCCTTAATTACTCTTAATATTTATTTATTTATTTATTTATTACATTTTTATACCACCCAATTCCCGAAGGACTCTGGGCGGCTTACAACATGGATAGCAATAGCACTCAGATGTTATATACTGCTTATC
>JANHGC010003749.1:70812-88592 GCA_027560395.1 Boaedon fuliginosus | reverse complement strand
ATAAAGGAGCCTCCGAAGCATTCCAGCCCTGACACCGTCTACAGCAGCGTTTATTTGCCTGTTCGCGGGAGGAGAATTAAAGGAGTTACTACCCATATCTGAGGCGTGTGGTGTCGTCTTTTTTCGATTCCCAGCCGCCAGGCTTAACAATGTTGAAATGTAGTAGATGTGAATAATGATAAAAGAGTGAAATATAGATAGGGCTGGGAAGATAGAAAATGAAAATTAATATAGTTAATTATGTAAGTTGACAATAATTGTTTAGTAACTAATTGGGAATATTTGGAAATTTGGGGAAATTAATATAAAAATATACAGACCATTTTGAAATTGTTCTGAAGTTATTATGATTGAATTGAAAAATGATTAAGATGCATTGATTAGAGGAGTTTTAATAATAGTGAACTTATATACATATACATAATAATATTTTGATGATTTTTTTGAGAATTTTAATTAAAGGATATTAAAGGATAATACTATTTTGATGGTAATGAGCAGAAGATATTTGGTCAAATTAGATTTCTTTTTTCTCTCCCCCCCCTTGAAATGGATCAGTTTAATTTTATAATATGTTTGGTTTGTGATTATTGAAAGAATTGAAACAATTGTAATAACATTATGGAGATCAATTATGTGAAACCAGATTTGTGAGGGAAGTGCTGAGGCAAACTGGTGAGTGCAATGAGACAATTTGTAAACAGAAAAACTCTGAATAAAACTTATTTGAAACTAAAAATTTTTGGACTGAATCTTTGAATGGTGTAAAATTAAACTTGTATGCTTCCAAACCAATGTACATATCTCCATGTCCCAAACACTTTTTTTCTTAACTAACTCAATAATTTCAATCAAATCAATTATGTTTGAATCAACTCATCTTATTAAATTAATGTTTTGAACCAACTCAGATAATCAAACTAGCATTTGATTCAGAGCTTGCTTGATTTCTACAGCCAACAGCCCTTTGATCTAGGAAGTTTGGAACTCCCCAGATCAGTAATTTTTCTTTCAGATTCATTCAAGGGAGTATGACTTCCAAAATAAGACCTTTATATTCCTCATCTCTTACAGTTATCAGACAATAGCTAAGAATAAATTTGTCAGTTCTGCCACCTGCATGGTTTTCCTTCTTAGGACCTGCCCAAATCCTTGGTATCACCTATATATATGTGTGGATTTATACTATATTCATGTTTCATCCATATGTCATTACTATTTTATCTGCATTTGTCTGCATGTTCTGGCCAAAGAAGGCCTTTCACTAGCCTTGGGAAGTTGTTTGTGGGGTTTGAAACAGTGAACCAATGGCCCACTGCAAAAGTAAAGTGGAACCAGGACCAAAATTAAATTGAATTGCATCTAAACATACTACTACTACTACTACTTACTACTTACTACTACTACTACTACTACTACTACTAATAATAATAATAATAATAATAATAACAATGATAACAATGATAACAATGATAACAATGATAACAATAACAATAATAATTTATAGGCCACCCCAGTCCCATAGGACTCTGGGCAGCTTACAACAATTAAAACTGTCAGACAAAAATGTGTGCCTTAGGTACTCCATCAATGTGCCACTAGGTGGAAGCACACCTGGTGTTCCACGTAAGGCACCTATAGTGGGAGGAGTTGACTCTTGCCTATATAAGGGGGCTCCCTTGCCCCTACTCATCTCATTTGTTCTAGATATAGTTCCAAGTGTGAACCTAATCTACCTTTCTAATAAACATTACTTGGACTTTTACTTCTTGTGTGATATGTAGCTATCTCAAAGATCTCTCCAACCACAACAAAAACAATATACAAAATACAACAGTTAAAATTTAAAAGTCCATAAATAATATTAGTCCATAAATAATATTAAAACACTTCTGGAAAAGATTCTCTCAAACCTGTTGGCATAGCCAGGTCTTAACAGCTCGGCAGAAGGCCAACAGATCAGGGACAATCCAAATCTGTGGGGGCAGTTGGTTCCAGAGGTCTGGCACAGCCACAGAGAAGGCTCTTCTCTGCGGGGCCATCAGTCGGCATTGTTTAGCTGATGGGACCCATAGGAAGCCAACTCTGTGGGCTCTAACATGGTGCTGGGAGGCATACGATGGTAGGAGGCGATCTTGAAAGTAACCTGGTACTAAGCCATGTAGATCTTTAAAGGTCATAACCAGCACCTTGAATTGCACCTGGAAGCCCACTGGGAGCCAGTGTAGATCACACAAGAGTGGTGTTATCCATAATTGCTCACGTGGCTGCATTCTGGACCAGTTGAAGCTTCCACATGTTTTTCAGGGGCAGTCCCATGTAGAGCCCATTGCAGTAGTTTAACCTTGAGGTGATAAGGGCATGGGTGACTGTGAGCAGAGCCTCTTGGTCCAGGAAGGGGCACAATAGGTGCACGAGGAGAACCTGAGCAAAAGTCCCTGTAGCCACAGCTGCCAAATGATGTTCCAATTGCAGCTTCAGATCCCAGAGGATACCCAAGTTGTGCACCCATTCTGAGGGGGTCAGTGTCTCCCCCCTCAGAATCAACAATGGACACTCAACTGTGCCTTGAGAGGACGGAATCCAAAGCCGCTCAGTCTTGTCAGGAGTGAGCCTGAGCCTGTTAGTCCCCATCCAGATCCCCACAGCCTCCAGGCACTGAGACATCACCTCAATGGCATTGTTGGTCCAGTCCAGGGTAGAGATGTAGAATTGGATATCATCAGCATACTGATATTACCCCACCCCATATCGTCAGATGATTTCACCCAGCGGCTTCATGTAGATGTTGAATAGGAGAGGTGAGAAAACCGAACCCTGAGGCACCCCACATTGTAGAGGCCTCAGGTCCAACCTCTGTCCCCCTATCAAAACCAACTTTGAATGACCCAAGAGGTTGGAGGTGAACCACCATAAAACAGTGCCCCACTCCTAACCCCCTGAGCCATCGCAGAAGGATACCATGGTCGATGGTATCGAAAGAGCACTAGGATAGAGGTACAGCCCCTATCCCAGGGTCGTTAGGGATCATCCACTAGTGCGACCAATGCCGTCTCCATGCTATATCTGGGCTTGAATCCAGACTGAAGAGGGTCCAGATAATCAGCTTCCTCCCAGCTCCACAGGAATTGTAGTGCCACCACCTTCTCAACAACCTTCCCTAAAAAGGGGAAGTTGGAGATAGGTAAAAAATTATTCAGGTCAGCTGGGTCAGCTTCTTGAAGGGGGCCTTTACCACTCCCTCTTTCAAGGCTGGAGGGAAGGACTCCTCACTCAGGGAAGCATTGACCACTGCCTGGAGCCAGCCTCATGTCACTTCTCGACTAGCCAAGACTAGCCAGGAGGGGCACAGATCCAAAAACAGGTAGCAGGACCCATCCTCCCATGTCCCTGTCCACTTCCTCAGGACCCACAGGATCAAACTCTTCCCAAACAATAGGACTAAGACTCACCCCAGTCACCTCAGTAGATCCTGCCCAATCAGAGTCCAGATCTGTTCAAATTTGAGTGACTTTATCTGACAAATATTGAGCAAATTCCTCAGCTCGACCCTGCAAAAGTTCCTCAGTCCCCCCCAACCTCCCGGATCAACCAATTGGAATGGTTTAAAGTTTTAATCATGCTGAGAAAGTGACTAACCCTAACTTGTTCTTAAAGTTATGGCCACCATTCTATCTTGTCATGTAATCACAATTCGGGTATTTTACAACTGCCTTACATTTATTTTATGTATGTGTGTATGTGTGTGTGTGTGTGTGTGTGTGTGTGTGTGTGTGTGTGTGTGTATGTATGTATGTATGTATGTATGTATGTATTAGATTTATACCCTGTCTCTCTTCCCTGGTCAAGGGGAACTCAAGGCGGCTTACAACAATTTTAAAAATACAACCAGTTAATAACCAGTTTATGATGGTTACGGTATCTTGCAGTCTCCTGATCATGATTTATGGCTTCCTAGATGGCTTTCAACAAGAAAAGTCCAGTCAATCTGTCCATCACATAAGTGGCCCGAGTAGACACTTCACCTGGGTTCTTCTCCATTGGCACACCCCTCTTTGACCTTACAACCAGGTGTACAACATCTTCTGGTCTCCCAGTAACTACAGGGTCAGCCAGGGGAGGGTCCCCATGCCAACTCCCCGTATTCTGTCGGACCACCGTAACATCCTCTGCTCGCTCAGAAGACTCAGAAGACTCTCTGGATGCAAGTCCTCCAGATGCCCTTTCAGCTCTTGCCTTCTCCATTCTCCATGAACCCAACAGCTGAGACTGTCAAAAATAGGTGGCAGTGCTAACTTCCTGTCAGGTCTAGGCAGACTCTTCCGGAATCAACCACAGGCAAAGCCAAACGGTAGGTCAAAACCTTGTTTACTATCATGGAAGAACCGAACCGAAACTCTGGCATATATATCAGATTTAAAATTACCGCTGACATGTAGTTCCAAACACGTGCTTTTGA
Source organism: Boaedon fuliginosus (assembly GCA_027560395.1). Classification (NCBI taxonomy): domain Eukaryota; kingdom Metazoa; phylum Chordata; class Lepidosauria; order Squamata; family Lamprophiidae; genus Boaedon; species Boaedon fuliginosus. The sequence goes on along the minus strand of JANHGC010003749.1, from coordinate 84,133 downwards.
AGAGATCAAACCACCCAAACCATGATGAGCCTATTTATTTATTATTTTATTTTACTAGATTTATACCCCACCTTTCTTTCCCGCAACAGAGGGAATACAATGAACACACAAATATTTCCCCTAAACCCCCCACGCCAGCCAATCAGCAGAAGGGAAGATCAGCAGGCTCTTTTAGTGCGACGCGGAAGCCAAGCAGCCACACCGGAACGACAGTCAGAAGCCAAGCAGCCACACCGGAATGACAATCGGAAGCCAAGCAGCCACGCTGGAATGGCAATCAGATTGGCCATGGTGTGTGTTGAGATTGTCTGGTCAGATCTTGACAGAGAGAAGCAACCTGGAATTAAGGAGAAACTTCCTAACAGTGAGAACAATTAACCAGTGGAACAGTTTACTGATAAAGAATAGGTGCTTTATCACAGAAGTGATTGACTGATTTCTTGTTCTTCCCTCAATCTAGTCAATCATTGATGACACTCTGTGATTTTTTTTCTTCATGAGGTAGCTTAAACAGAAAGAGTTTTAACGTTTTAACATTTTTTTCAATGTTTAAAAATCTTGTCAGACAACTTCCCAGGAGACATGAGAGGTTATTCTTATTGTGGGATTTTTATCTGTAATGTCACCAACAAGTTAGTGTTTTATCTTCCCTCAAGTCTTGTAATATTTAATCAAGTCTCCAACTTAGTCATGTAATAAAAGTTTCTTTCTCACGGATCGGTGCAAATGGCCTGCAGGATGACGGCAAGCAAGAACTGTATATGCTCAAATGTAGAAAAATGAACAGATACCAACTACGGACAATTGGATTGTAAAATGACTGGACTATGTTGAAATGGACAAATTAATGTCACTCAAACATTATGTGACTGCACTGTCCCCAATATGCCTCTGGGTGGCGGCACCTGTCATTGCTGCACCTGTTGGCACCTGCAGGGGGAGACGTGGTCTCACCCCTATAAAAGGAGCTTGCAATGCTCCTCCCTAAGCTCAGTCTGCTCAGTTTTGCTTAGCTATACCTGTAAGCATGTGGTCTTATCCTGAGACACCTATTTCCCTATTCTTTCAATAAACCTTTTATTCTGGAACCAGTCTGAGTTATGTAGCTGATCCAAAGATCCTAACCTCAACAAACAACAATGACAATTTTATTTATTTATTTATTTATTTATTTATTTATTTATTTATTTATTTATTTATTAATTAAATTTTTATGTCGCCCAATTCCCGAAGGACTCCAGACGGCTTACAACATGGATAGCAATAGCCCTCAGATGTTATATATTGCTTATCAGAGCTTTATAACACTCCCCAACCAGTTACAGATTCAGCTTATTGATCCCAACAATCTGGGTCCTCATTTCACCGACCTTAGAAAGGATGGAAGGCTGAGTCATCCTTGAGCCTGGTGGGATTCGATCTGACAACCTGCTGAACAAGTCAGCAGAGACTGCAGTGCTGCATTTAACCACTGCGCCACCAAGGCTCTTTTTACTTTAATTCCTGAGTATTAATTTCCTTAGGATTTATTCAATGGTAAACAATGAGAAAAATAGTTGCATTAATATTTTTAATTAAATGAATAATTAATTAATCAAATATCTAATATATTAGTGTTTGCATCTTTGCAAACATGTAAATTGCTTAAGTTTACCAACGAATTTCTGCCAGTAATGACTGGAATAAAGTTATTGAATTTGAATTTGTGACAGATTTCTTTTATATTTCTAAAACAATAGTCCTATTCGTAAGAGCTACTGTAGGCTGCAAAAATCTGACTTACTAGCATAAATGAATATTATCTGAAATTTTAGCTATGCTAAAAGCCTTCCTTCTTTTTTCTTTTTTTCTTTCCTTCCTTCTTCCCTCCCTCCCTATAGACAGATATCTAACTAGTGATCCTATTTTGCTTTCTTTAAAACCAATGTGGCTAAAAGTCTTTCCAATAATGGCAAGTATATTCCCAAACATTTTTCCACAAAGGATATTTTCACCACCTATTTAAATGATTGTAATGATAAGTATTGATGATAAACTGCCTTTCAAAGAGTATTTCAGTCTGAAAGATTTTAATCATATAGGTATTCTTCAGTGTTTTCTTTTTTGTTTCTTCTATCTGCTTCCCCTCAATGAAATAAATGACTAGATTATTTTGTGCATATCATTTTATTACTACATATTTCAATACGCACTTTTTAAATTGACTTGGTTGGTTTAAGAAGCAAGATAAAAACCAATATGCAGCAAAAACATTATCTGCTCTGTCTGGTTTTGATGGTGCCAAGGAAAGGGGAATGAATTGTTGGAAGTAACCTGCAGAGCACAGAGCTAAAAAGAACCAGTAATCACAGCAGGATCGGTCATGTTTAAGTAAATGCATGGATTTGTTTTTATAATATAAATGTGTGAACCATACTCATGAAGTCAACTACAAAATAAGACTCCTGCTGTGGATTTTTTCACTGTGAAGAAGAGATCTAACCAACTTCTTTATTCATACTGAGTTAATTTAGAAATTCCACACAGCTTGGAATTTAGCAGATGCTCACTCATCACAAGATGTGGGGCCAATGGCTATGTTAATTGAAGTTTCTGTTTTCTTCCAGGACTATAAACTTCCAATAAATACTTTGCTAGTCAGTTTTCTTGAAACATGGTTTCACAGTTTGTAATCAATGGATTATTTAAAAAGAGTGGGTAAGTAGCAAGCAAGCAAAAGGTGAATAAATAGGGTAGTCTCAAAACAACGTTAACCTGAGGCTCAACTTCCTGCATTCAACTGTGTTACAATTGCTGCTAATATTTCCATACCATTACTACCTTTGTGGCATTTGTTTTCTTGGCTGTTCTTTGGTCTGGAATGGTCACTTAATAAAAGAAAATAATCTAGTAGATTTAAATGCATTCCGAGAAACTGGTGCGTATATGTAACAAATAATTATTAGCACCTTGGATTACAAATGTTATGATTATTAACTTCCTTCAATTTGATTTCTTAACCTAACTTTCAAGAGTACAAAGCAGAAAACTAATGAATAACCTTGTCTTGTTTATTAGTCTTAGCACAGCCTGGCTCAGGGATAAATTCCTGTATCATCAGAACAGCAATCCGTGAAGAAATTTATAACGTTTTAACTAACTGAAGGGAGAAACCAAAAGGAGATTTAGGTTGTGTTAATAGAAAAGGCACTAGGGAATAGAAATTTTCCTCCTCATTCAGCTTCTCAAGGAATTCAATTACAAGTATGTAACTATGATCTAGAATCTATTACTTGGATAGTACAAAGGCAATCAATAAAATATATTAGAGAGTATCCACACTATGTCATCATTTCTGTAACAGACAAAGCCTCATTATTCCACTTGTTTTGCAGCTGCTGTAACCTAATTTTCAAGAGTTCTATTGTGGAATTATATCAAAGATTATTATGTTTTACGTCTCCAGACATGGGTTATATCCACAGGAAAAAAAAATCAAGCCAATTATGTAACAGCAGAAACCTGATTAGATTGTACTCAGAGATCAAATAAATCATCTGAATCTGAAAAGGTCAGAATAGCCACAAAGTGACCTCTACATTTTATGGCAAAGAATGAACTAGTTACTCATCATCTAATGTGCATATAAGTTCCACTAGACAGAAGTAGATGACTGGATGTAGATATAGGATCTACACTGCAGCCAGCCTTCCTCTTAGACGCTAACTGTGCAACTTTATATGCCTTCTTGACATGTTCTATGTGGAGAATTGTCCTGACATTGCTATTTTATAGAGCTCAGTATTCTACAGAATATTTACTATTTGCAGAATGTCATCATGTCAAATTATCAGATGAAAGCTATTAAATGAATTCTGGGGTTCAGCTCCTTATTTCCATATCTTCTGCAATCTACTGCTGTATCTATTACTATTAAGCTTCTAATTACTCCAAGCTCTCTTTTATATCATTGTTATTTTTTTATTTCTATCTTTTAAATGTTCTTATGGGAACATAAGAAAATTTCTCTAGCATTCTATATTGTACCATCTACAGCAGGGGTATCAAACTCGTGTCATCATGTCATCATGTGACGTATCACGACTTTCTCCCTCTTCACTAACAGAGGGATGGGCGTGGCCAGCTCATGATGCATTGGCCTGCAGGCCACGAGTTTGACATCCCTGATTTTCAGTATATTGACAACATAGAGAGATTTTTTTTGTCTCTACAATTAAGATCTCTTCATCTTACAATAGAGAATAAATTTGTCCAGTTAATAAAAAAAATTAAATTATTTATGTTGAACCTCCTAAATCTATATGTGGATCATCACTTGCCATTCGAAATCTGCACTTTGGAGAATTTATTCATCCTTTATAAACTCTACTTATGGAATCTCTCATCTTTATGGTATTAACATTCTAATCCTTTTAAAATAATCTCAACCTTAAAGGGCTGCTGTAGGGTTTTAAGTGAAATTTGATGCACCCTCCCCTTCAAGGATTGTAATGTGCAGCTTTTTGTATAAAAATGAACCAATTTATATTAGAGAGATACTATAAAGCCTTGCTATAACTCATGGAGCACAGATTGCTTCCTTTTCACTTTATTTTTTCCCTAGACCATAAATCTGTTGCAATTTATGATCTGTGGGTATCTCTCTGCAGCTAAAATGGAAGCATTCTTTCACGTTACTGCTATTTTATTGTTTACCATTTCCTTTGTTCTGTTTGTGGCATAAAAATCTGCTTCATTTTGTTTTTTATGAATATCTCAGGATATCCCCCTCAACATATTCACACATTTTTCATAAATCTTGGTTTGGCATCCCTTTTGTATTTCTGGATTATATGCCTTATTTCTGACTTCTAATGAGTTCATGGGGGGTGGAAGGAAAGGAGAGAGAGAGAGAGAGAGAGACAGCGATAGAGAGGGAGAGACAGAGACAGAGACAGAGACAGAGAGAGATATGTTATCAGGCTTTTTCAAATCTACCTTCTACTCTAACCTTCTACAGATCTATAGATCTTCTAAAAAATTTTCTTTCTCTCAGTACATGACACAATCAGAAATATTTGATGCAAAGCTGAAAATGTTATATTACAAGTGCTTCAAAATGATTCTTTTTTCTTTTCTGTTCCCTACTGTAATCTTTGATCTGTGACTTACTTCTATAGATACATCTCACATATGGAACTGTGGCAAAAGAATTCTCTTTGATGCTAATTCATCCCTTTCCCAGTTGTCTTTTAAAATTGCTACTTTTTGTGGCTTGTGGCTGCCTTCCGTAGGCAAAGGAATCCATGGCTTGGCTAAAAGAAAGCAAGATGGCGGCTATCACTATTTGACTTATGATCCATCCCTTTTTACATGCTTATGACTCTCATGAGATTTAGTGAATTCAAAAAAACCAACAACACATTATATCACAAATGTATACTAATTCTAAAACTGTATACCATTGGTTTAATTAACCGTTATGTTTTTAAAAATCCTAGTTTAAATAGATGTATTAGGTACCTTGGGTGGATATCTGATGCTTTTGGCTTCTAATCCTTGCCATTTTTTTGCCTCAAATCATTTGAAAAATTAAGTTTTTCTTATTTCCTTTGTATTTATGTGCCTTAAAACACGAGGCCGTGAATGCTTCAACTTTACAACTTCTATCCTCATTTTTATTTTTTAATTTAAGAGCCTGTTGGCACACTTCAGCTCTGTTGCTTGGTATTAGGCACATCTTCTTTAATGTAAAATGTAATTAAAATTGCCCTTTCCTCAAAGAAAAATGACAGAAGCTGTACCTGCTAACAATATTACTAACAATATTGCTAACAATATTACTACAGCAGTAATATTGGAATTATGTGGAATTATAAGATATGGTAGTTTTCAGAAACATAAAAATAGAATTTAGCATACTTAACATTACTCTTCAATTGTTATATGCTCTGTTCTACATAAAGCAAAATGAACAGTGCATGGCATGACAACCTTACAGGACTCTTGTTTGTTTCCCCTGTCCAGTTGTGTCTGATTCCTGGGCACAGTGCTTATCTCTGTTTCTTGACCGAGGGAACCAGCATTGTCCAAAGACATTTCCATGGTTATGTGGCTATGACTATATGCCAAAGCGCACAGAATGCTGTTACCATTCTACTGAACTGGTACCTATTTATCTACTGGCATTTGATTGCTTTCAAACTTCTTGGTGGGCACTGCTAGGTGGGCAGGATCTGGAGCAAGTAACAGGAGCTCTTCCTGTCAAGCTGAGCATCTTTGAATGCTGAGCCACTAGGGCTGCTACAGGACTGTTATAGATGCTTAAAATAAATGAATGCTTGCTTGTTTCTTCGGGCATCTGAGGTCTGAACAATTCAAGTTGACAAGAGTGAAGGCAAGACTTAAATTTCAGTGACATTCTGAAAAGGGTGATTTTAGGATGCTGGGATATAATAGTAAGCTTTCCTATGATTTGCTACTGTTGCTTGACAAGGTATATTGTAATTCTTATAGATATACCAGTCTTATTTTTCTAGATGTTCGGCTAAAGAAAGCAACAGAAATATCTATTTCTCACTCCAGCATCTTTTACTGGACCATTGGAAATTCAAAACAAGGACAGCACTGTGGAATCATAGTACATCTTTTAACTTTTCATTAATTTTGGAGGTGAGAAAGGGCATTTAAAAAAAAACCTGTGCAAACAGGGAGATTAATGTATTATCATATACAGGAAGACGTGAATATTTTTGGATGCAGATGTTTGGTACAGTTTCTGTAAAAAAAAGTGACACATTTTACTGACATTATAATAAGCAAAGTAAACTGTTTATGTGCAGCTTAAGTATCTCATGAAACCTCTCATAAATGAGCTTTGCAAAATTAGTTAAAAGAATCAGAAATGTTTTCCACCAAACTCTTACTGATTGCAGAATGTTTCATGTTTCAATGGAAAAGAGAGATTCCAACATACCTAGCAGACCTTAAAGTGATGTTTTAACAGATCCATGCAAAATGGAGCCACTATGCAACATTACTTGAGCACTTTGTTACAAGTAAAGGAGGCCTTGAAGGGGAAAACCATGCAAACAAGCTTTCACAGAAGCAAAGAAAATGATGACATCAGGCATCCCACCTATCAGCCAAATTGGAATTGATGGGGCTGTGCTACATGTCATGAAAGGCAGTCGTTTCCAAACACCCAGAATGTTTGCATCACACTCACTCATAGCTGCAGAGAAAAATTATGCACAAATAGATGGGAAGCCCTAAGGTTGGCTCAGGAAGTTAATATTTCAACCAGAATCTGTTTGGTCTCATTACTGATCACCACTTACCAGTAGATTAGCAGAAAGGTTTGCTCAAAGGCTCAATAACACATTGCAGTCAATGAATCAAAAGCTTGCAAGTTTTCTATTTGCATATCACAGGGCAGGGGGCACAACAACAAATCAAATGCTTAGACTGTACCTTAAATTCAGGTTTACACTTTCTTAAACTTAATTTGGGAAGAGGTGATCAGGTCAAGCAATGGAAACAAGCTGAGTAATCTTTTCATGCTGAAATTTGACATTTATCCATGGACAAACTGTGCTAGCAAGAGACTACAAAGGGGAATAAAACTGGATAACTGTGGATCAAGCAGAGCAAAGAAAAAAAAATCTAGATTATTTTTCTCTGTTGTCAAGATTGCCCATGATAACATTTGGTAATGACATATTGACCAGCTGAAGAGAGCGGAAGAAAAAGTTGTGCCTGGTGTGATAGGAGATAGTCCCTGTTTTTGCTTCCTTTTTCTATTCTGATGACAGTAGTTATCCTAAATCTGACTTCTATGCAAGTTGAAATAACTTTTAGAAAGTTATGTTTGCACAATTTTGTTTTAATATTTACTAGCTAATGACTCAGCATTGCCCGGGTAATTTTTTATGAGACTGCCATCTTCCTTCCTTCCTCACTTCTCTTTCCCTCTGTCTCCCTTCCTCCCTTCCTTTCTCCTTCCCTGCCTACAACTCCCATCATTCTATGCCTGATTTTCATGCCTTGCATCTATTGGCTGGAGACCTGGAGTTCTTTCCCAATGTCTTGCCTGTATTGGCTGGAGAGCTTCAGGCCTCAGAGCTTGGCAGTTAAATGTCAGGGGAGCGGAGGTCCACTTTGACACCAAATTTTTGGGGGAAAGAACCCAAAAACCCATTTGTGACCCCCCACAGTGCTTGTTAGGGGAGGGTGAGGTATCTGTGAGGAAAGTTTGGTTGAAATTGGTCCAGCCGTTAAAGACTGTATATGGAACATACACACCCACACACCGCCTCTATATAGATATAGATTAAATTGCTCCAAATTGCCAGCAGTTGTGTCTCCTATTGAAAGTGGCAGACCTTATCTGTTTATAGAATACTGTAGTGCCCTTTCCTCTGTAAAAACAGCTACAGAAAACTGCAGAACAGATTGTTTTTCAATTATACATTTGCATTATTTTTCATTAGAGGAAATTATACACGACTACTGGATGTTTTTCAGCTTGGATCTATCATTCTGTTTTTCAGCACAATTGATCAAGGCAAAAGAAAGTTCTCAGGGAAATGCACCTGGCTTTATAATCTCTATTTTATCTATTTACAAATCTGTCCATTCCTTTTTTTCATTATCCAAGATAGTTAAATTTTTTGGCCTTAGAGAAATTTCCTCTTAGCTCAAGGGAGAGGCATAGGCCCATAGAAATATGAAATTACTTGGCTATGCCAATTCATGGCCATGTTGAAAATGACTGTATTGAGATTTCTAATTGATTCTAAATCTCTTTTCATTGATACACATTGGCATAGCTTGCTCATAGAGGGATTCCTCACAACCTCACTGGTACAGTCCCTGGAGATGCAACAAGGTTATTCTGGTTGCATACATTTCATGGTTCTAAAATTATTTTCCATTGATTCACGAAGACTGCTGTCTTCATACAGCAGTCACATCATCCTATCTCTAAGATGGGATTAGGGTAGGACTTTGGTTAGCATCAGGACCATAAATCATGGGTTATCTTAATGTGACAAACTTCAAACTTAACAGCAGTTGTCTTTTTGTAAGTCAATAGTTCTCCTTTCATAATGATGTCTGGTTGAAAGAAAAAGAACCATAAAAAGAAGAGGAAGCCTTAACTTCCTCTTAATTCTTGTTCATCAAGAGTTCGCACATATTGGTAACATTTGTAGCATGTTCCCTTTGTCTCCTGTTTATTGATGATGCATTTCCTGGGAAGGCAGAATGGTTAAAGCCAGACTTTTCCTGGAAATCACCACCCAGGACAGTAAAAGTAGTTAAAAGAAAGGTGGTAATCAACCAGGGCAGAGGTATCACAAATAGAGCCATTTATATAAGAAAATTATATTGGGCACACTTGGCATGAAAAATATTTGGAACATCACTTACACTGCTCCAGCAAAATATAACACAGACATGATATACATTTTCTGACCTGGATGTAGTCCAACGCAATATTATTCCACTTAGCTGAACATAATTCTATTAAACTCGGTAGAAGTTAATTTGGGGTCCATCTAGTGTCTCTGAAACAAAAGCAATCAAACTGAGCCAAGGAGCCCACCTTGCCAAGGAGATTAGAGATATCTAAAATGAAATTAGCATTATTACTTTTAAAAATATAAACAACTGATGCTGGTTCATAGATTAGCATGTATTTCTGTTTATCTCACCACCGAAGAAAAGAACTGCTCTGATTTTCCTCCAGATCATGTCCCCTGCCTCTTTCTTCTCTGGCCCCTCTTCCATTGACTCCAGATTGCCAATCCCAAAGTAGCTCGGTGGGTCTTTGCTGCCTTTTTTCTTTGTCCAGCTGGCTCTGGGCAGAGCAGCCTTTGGCTGAAGCTCAGTTTGGCAACCTCAAGGAGCCCTGGGCTCCAAATGCTTCCAGCTGAGCAGGTGGAAGGTCAGGCTGCGCTGCCAACACTGTAAACAGTCCCAGCATCGGTGCCACTTTAAATAAAGACGTCAGTTCCTATGCCTGCATCTCAGAAGGCCATAAAATTACTGGATTCTTCCACTTCCCCCAACCGCTCTGCTTTAAAAGATATGCTTTCTTTTTTAACAGTAACACTGACACTGGGTTAGTCCATTGGGGGTTCAGGATGGTGATGTTTTAAATAGATTAAAACTTATTTCCATATCCGTTTTCCATCCACAGTCATTCCAATGCAGAGATTTATTGAATGCAGCTTACCCTCCTGTAAGCACTTATTAATATAAATTCCCCAAGATCCTTTTTTCAAAACTTGCAAATTTCCCACACAGGCTTCTTTATGAAGCCTTTTAAAACATAAATTTCCCCGGTGTTATCTCTCTTTATTATGTCAACACCCTGTTTTTATATGCAATGTTCTGCAGGAGGTTCTGTGTGGAGGAAATCACTTGCAGATTCCATACGGAGCTGCTGCTCAGGCTGTGGGAGAGACAATTCTGGCAGGTTTTGAGAATTAATTCTGTGAAAACTGTGGAGGATTTATTTTTCATCCATGCTTGCAACTGCACAACTGTCCGTACATGTACAGATAGTCATCCTCACGTCACAGCCATTCATTTAGTGACTATGCGAAGTTACAACTTAGCTTTTGTTTAAAAAAGTGATTTACAACCAGTCCTTGCACTTATAAGTGTTACAGTGTCGCCATGGTCATGTGATCAGGAATTGGGTGCTTGGCAACTGGCATGTTCTTATGACTGTTTCAGTATCCCAGGATCACGTGATCCTTATTTTTGATCTTCTCAGCCACCTTCTGATAACGAAGTCAATGGTATATGCAGGACTTGCTTAACAACTGCATCAAAAAGAGTTATAGATTTGGATACAACCCACTTAACAGCTACATTATTTAACAAAAATAGTTTCAGTTCCAATTATAAGTTGAGGACAACTCAGGGGTAGGTTTCTACTTGTTTGCACCAGTCCTCTAGAACCGGTTGTTAACTTTCTAAGCAGTTTGGAAAACTGGTTGTTAGAAGAAAACTCCTTTTGCTTGTATCCCACTTTATAGGGATAATCCTGTAAGGAAGCCTAATCTTTATTTCCCTGTTTATAGCAACTGCCTTTCACATTCTTTGCAGTATGCCCAGATATACTGTCTCCTTCTCCTGGAGGTTTCTTTTTCCCCATGGTTTCTTTTTCCTCTTTGCTGCTCTTAAAGGGGAAAGGTTGTTTAAAGCTTTTTACACTGCTCTGTTGGAATGAAATACCGCTCCCCCTTTGGAGTTTTTTCAACAGGGTTGCAACAATCAGCACTTTGAAGAAATAATTGAATAATTTATTTATTTGTTATTTTTCAAATTTGTAGGCTGCCCAATCCTGTAGGACTCAGGGCAGCTCACAACAATAAAACTCCCATAAAAACATTAAAACAGTAATAAACAATTAAAACATTAAAAATTCCCCTAAAATTACTAAAATTTTGGTGGGTCACGCCAATCTGGCTTGCTGGAAGAGCCAGGTCTTCAGTGCTCGGCGGAAGAGTCTCAGGTCTGGGACAATTCGGAGCTCCGGAGGTAGATCATTCCAGAGGGCTGGGGCCGCTGCAGAAAAGGCCCTCCTCCGTGGAATTGCCAGGCGACACTGCCTGGCTGATGGTGTACAGAGGAGGCCCACCTTGTGTGACCTCACAGGGGTGCTGGGAGGAAATTGGTGGCAGGAGGCAGTCTCGAAGGTAACCTGGTCCAATGCCTTGTAGGGCTTTAAAGGTAACAACCAGCACCTTGAATTGAACCTGGAAGCCAGTGCAGGAAGAGTGGTGTGACATGGGTGTACCGAGGGGCTGCTCACACGGCCGCATTCTGGACCAGCTAAAGCTTCCAAATACTTTTCAAGGGCAGCCCCAAGTAGAGGTCATTGCAGTAATCTAACCATGAGGTGATGAGGGCATGAATGACTGTGAGTAATACTTCTCAATCCAGAAAGGCCCGCAATTAGTGCACCAGGCAAACCTGGACAAAGGTCGCCCTGGCCACAGCCGTCAAATGATCTTTTAATTTCAGCTTTGGGTCCAGGACGATACCCAAATCACGAACCCTCTCAGAGGGGGTCAACACCTCCCCCTCTATTTCCAACTATGGCAAATTTTGGATGGTCCAGGAAGTAGGGACCCAGAGCCACTCGGTCTTGTCAGGGTTGAGCTTGAGCCTGTTGGTCCCCATCCAGACCCCACAGCCCTCAGGCACTAGGGCATCACTTTGGCGGCATCATTGGATTGGTTTGGGGTGGAGATGAATAATTGAGCATCAACAGCATATTGATGATACTGCACCCCAAACCCTCGAATGATCTCACCCAACATTTTCATGTAGATGTTGAATAGGAGGGGTGAAAGGACCAAACCCTGAGGCACCCCATACACTAGGGGCCTCGGGCTCGACCTCTGCCCTCCTAGCAACACCATCTGCACATGGTCTGAGAGGTAGGAGGAGAACCACCGAAACATGGTACCTCTCACTCCCAACCCCCAGAACTGCTGCAGAAGGATACCATGGTTGATGGTATCTAACGCTGCTGAGAGGTCAAGTAGCACCTAGATAGAGGAATGACCCCTATCCCGGGCTCACCAGAGATCATCAACCAATGTGACCAATGCTATCTCCATGCTGTGCCCAGGTCTGAAGCCGGACTGAAAGGCGTCTAGATAATCTGCTTCATCCAAGGATTCACAGAGCTGTAGTGCTACCATCTTCTCCACAACCTTCCCTAAAAAGGAAAGGTTGGAGACTGGATGAAAGTTCTTTAACTCAGCTGTGTACAAGGCAGGCTTCTTGAGGAGGGGTCTCATCACCACCTCCTTCAAGGCAGGTGGGAAGAACCCCTTTCCCAAGGATGCATTTATAACTGCCTGGACCCAGCCTCATGTCACCTCTCAACTGGTCGAAACCAGCCAAGAGGGCATGGGTCCAATGAACAGGTGGAGGCACTCATAGCTGCCATGGCCTTGCCCACTTCTTCAGGGCCAACCAGGTCAAACTCGTCCCAGACAATAGGACTAAGACCTGCCTGCATCAACTCTGTAGCACTTGCACAGTCGGAGCATTTGCACTTGTCCGAATCTGAGCGACCTTCTCTGACAGATATTGACTAAATTCTTCAGCACGCCCTTGTAAAGGTTCATCCCTTGTTCCCAAATTTAAGATGGGTCACTTTAAACAAGGTGGCTTGGCGACAATTTGCAGATGCAAAAAGAGCTGAGTGCGAACACTTCGCCGCCCTTATCGCCACTAAATAAGTCCTTATATAGGCTCTTAATAGTGTTCGGTCAGATTCAGAGTTACTAGCTTTCCAACGGCACTCTAG
>JANHGC010003749.1:48796-59418 GCA_027560395.1 Boaedon fuliginosus | reverse complement strand
ACCATTCCCCCACCCTTTGGAATGCTCACCCTAGCAATGGGATAATTCGCAAGAAGTAAATTAATGTTTGTATTACTTTCATGGGAGGGTAAGGAATTACAAGAGAGTATGGAGGCACACAATGGGGAATGCACATTGGAAGTAGTGCACTCATGCCAGCATATTATGCAAACGGCGTAAGATTTATTTCCCACTCTCCAGTCTCTGCTTTGCAAGGGAGGAACGGGTCAGGCACAGTTGAGATTGCCTACATAAATTGATGGTTTTTTTCCTTCTCCCTCTTGTGAAACAGAGGGCTTGGAGTAAGGGATTATGAGAATAAACAGGCATATTATGCTCCCTCTATTGAGGGAAGAAAGAGGGTATAAATTTAATAAAACAAAAACCATAATTGTGGCATGCTCACAACAGCCAACGTCAATACATTGCTTTCAATGCATACCTTCTTACTCTGTTGTAATCCCATCATCTCAATTTTGACTCTGCAAGGAAGAAAAAACAAGTCAGGCACAGGATAGCCCTGAACACAATGGTGGTCACATGAATGAGGGATGGTGCACAGGTTGTAAATGTAGGCATTAGCTTACTGACACTAGTGTGCCATCTACCCGTAGAAACTGCTTTCCAGACAACACATAAAGAAATGTTCGTAACAGGAGTCTTACTGCCACAATGTATTAAGGCAGAAATTTTGATTTTCTAATTTTAGATGCTATTGAATTACAACTTTCATCATACCAAATATTTAGCTGGCAGGAGCTGCTGAGAGTTGTATTTCAGAATCTTTGAAGATTTTAAAATTTCATAGCCCTAAATAAACGTCTTTGGTCCTAGTTGATGTAAAAATGACTTTCCATGAAGCAATGATTAGCAAGCGATAAAGGATAAGGCTGCTGATGGGATCCGGGATCCTAATAGAATGTCCTAGGAAGAGCTACTCTCACTTGTGGACATGCCAGACACTTATCTATAAAGCCACTAACAATTGTGCCTGATTCAATTGTACAAATTTAATTCTGAAGCACCAAATTATACTTTGCTTTAGCTTAAAGCTTGCATTAAGAAAAATGTGTTTTAAACTCAAAGAGAAACTAAAATTTGTAGGAATTTAGTGCTTAATAAACTGCACCAGTGTTACAGTCAATTTTGGAGCCTGGTATGCATTTTTCGAACCTAGCAGTTCGAAAGCATGTAAAAAATCCAAGTGGAAAAATAGGAAACACCTTTAGTGGGAAGGTAACAGCGTTTCGTGCGCCTTCGGCATTTAGTCATGCCGGCCACATGACCACAGAGACATCTTCAGACAGCGCTGACCCTTCGGCTTTGAAACGGAGATGAGCACCGCACCCTAGAGTCGGGAAAGATTAGCACATACGTGCAAGGGGAACCTTTACCTTTATGCATTTTTTTAAATGTATACATACCAGCAAAAGGTTGGAAGTTGTTTAACTTTTTAGTAAAATAACTGCATAGTGTGTGTCCTATCTCAAGCTGTATATGCAACAGAAGTGTTCTTAATGAAAGCTTAGTATCTAGTGATTATGGTCATCCAATGAACAGGAACTACTCTAGTTTCCCCTTCATGCAGCTTTTTATGCTTGCCTTCTGTGACACCTGTGAGATTTCAAGGTCTTTTTCTGTGATGGCCCAATCACTTTCTAATGACCTTTCCTACAAGAAATAGCCTTTTCTTTAAAGTATTAGTTATCTTCAGCTAATGTAGTTGTTTTTTTGCTGAACAGTGTTCTTTGTTGGTTAATGAATTACAAATTAATGTCTTTATAATTTCTGGTTTTTCTATAGTAATATATTTTTTATATTTTAGTCACATTTTCACATTGAACATCTTGTATAAAGAAACACTCAAGCATTTTTCATTCTTACTCTGAATAGGGACAAAAGTATGTTTCTAATAGTGCCAATTGTTGTAGGTCCTCTACTATTTTATATTGCCTTCTTACAACTGATGCCATTATGCAGAAAATCCTAAGGAAGTTCAAATCTTGATTTAATAGTATTAAATTCATAGTCCCTTTAGAAAAAAATAAATCTGGAAAGTGATATACTAAGCCATTGCTGTGACTTCACTAAGTATTTGGAAGATAAAATCATTCATATTAACCTGGAATTGGACACCAGCTTGGCAATCCAGCTGAGATAACAGATGTATTTCTGGAATTATCTGGATTGTTTTCAGCATATGACTGCTAAGAAAATAAGGCAGTCTCATCTGCATTGATAGCTTTGCCATCTGTAGATTAGTTCCTTGCTCCATCTGGTTGGTGAAAGCAGCCAGGGAACTGGTAGGTAGTGAACTGAATGTAGGTAGTGGTATATGCCCTCCATTTTGAAAGAGGTGATGGTAATAACTTGTTCTCCTTGAGTAATCATCATCCAATCCAACTATTTTATAAAACTGTTGACAATTGTCAGTTACAATTTTGGATTGCCCTGGATGAAATAAGTTATCTGGATCCTATTTAGTTAGAAATCACACCCAAGTGGAGAACCAAAACAGCACTGGTTGCTCTTTTTGATATTTGGCAGAATGAGGAAATAGCACAATTATCTTGATCTTCTTTGACCTCTGGGTGGCCTTCAGTGCCATGGACCATGTTGACCTTTTCTACCGCAGGCAGGGTTGAAAGTCAGGGTGAAGCTTTGGTGATTAACCTGCTTCCTGAGTAGCTGGTTCTACTCAGTAGTTGATGGGGGAGAGATTGCGTCCTCAGTCACTGTGTATGGGATACTATCTGTTATTTATTTAGTTAGTTTGCCATTTATTTATTGGAGTTTGTGTTACTGTCCAGCTCTAATAATGTGGTTCATGTAAAAAACAGTAACAACAAAACAGTATTTATTCAATTTGTATAGCCACTCATCTCACACTTGTGACTCAGGGTGGTTCTCACAATTAAGGGTGGTTAAAAACAACCAAAGAATACAATCAGTCAAATTCGGGAAAACAGTAAAAACACAGCAACCTTTAAAATAAAATAAAAAGCCCAATTAAAACCAAATTTGAAACCGGACAAACAAAAAAGCAGGTAAGTACAAGTTATGGGTCAATCAATATAAATAGCTAGCAGTCTCTATACCAGTGGTTCTCAACCTTCCTAATGTCGTGAGCCTTTAATAGAGTTCCTCCTGTTGTCGTGACCCCCAACCATAAAATTATTTGGGACACATATGGGAATATGTGTTTTCCAATGGTCTTAGGTGACCCCTGTGAAAGGATCATTCGACCTCCAAAGGGATCCCGACCCCCAGGTTGAGAACCACTGCTCTATACCATAACCAGATCCCAGCCCATTGACACAACCATGTCTTTAGATCATTTCAAAAGGCAAACAGGGCTGGGGCCAGTCTAACCTCCAGGGGGAGGATATTCCAAAAGACAGGCACCATGGCAGAAAAGTTCTCCAGAGTTCTGTCAGGTGATATTGCTTAATTGATGGAAGCCATAAACTGCCCTTTCTGCTTGCCATGATGGATGGATAGATGTAACTGGGGACAGGCAGTTCCAAAAATAACCCAGCCCCATGCCATTTAGGGCCAGCCCCTTAAATTTAACCTGGAAACAGACTGGCAGCCAATGTATAGGCTTACTATGCACTGAAGCTTCTTTGATGTTTTTCAAGGGCAGCCCCAGTTACAATAATCCATTTGGAGCTGACCTGGGCCTAAGTGAGAATAGAACCTCCCAGTTCAGGAACAGGTACAAGTGATGTATAACATGAATCTCTGCAAAAACATCCAGGCCACAATTGCCAACTGTTCTTTAGGTAGGAATCACATGTCCAGAAAACTCCTTAAATTGTGCATAGGGTTTGATTGGGGTAGTGCACCACATCCAACTTCAAAAATGGTAAGTTCCCAGAACCTAAGGGCCCAAAAGCCACTCAGTCTTGTTAAGGGTTGAGCTGAAGCTTGTTCCCAATCTAGATTCCTACAATCTCAGGGTTACAATGTGTGCCAGTTGCAGCTTTCCCGAATCAAGAGACTTTACTCACAGTTACTCATTTTATTTATTTATTTGGAATTATACCCTGCCTCATTTCCGGTCAAGGGGAACTCGAGGCGGCTTACAACAATAAAATATACAAAATATACAAAGGTAAAAAACAACTACATTCACAATCATCCAGGGGGGGGCACATTAATTCCAGGCCTTCTGCCAGAGCCAGGTCTTTGTAGCTTTACGGAAGGCCAGTAGAGTGGGGATGGTCCTGATCTCAACAGAGAGCTGGTTCCAGAGGGTCAGCGCCACCACAGAGAAGGCCTTAGTGTGGGGGCCCGCCAGCCGACATTGTTTGACTGATGGGACCTGTAGTAGGCCAACTCTGTGGGATCTAACTGGGCGCTGGGAGGCATACGGTAGCAGAATGTCTGTCATGTCTGTGTCACTTCACAGCAGAGGATTATTGCAATGCGTTTTCATGGGATTACCTCTAAAGATCATCCTTGAAATTTCAGCTAGTGTAATTATGTCTGCCAAGGTGCGAATTGTCACCTTTAAATCTTAAATGGTTCAGGGCTGGGATACTCTTGTGGCTGCTTTCTCTGAATTGAATATGGTTGTTTAGTGCAAGATGGGAGTATGGACATCTTGATAGTTCTACCATGGAGGGAGTGCCATCTTCAGGGAGCCCAGGCTCAAGTGTATTCAGCAATGATCCTACTCCTTGGGAATAACTTACTCCCAAGATGAATGAAACGATCCTTATTACATTAATGGGAGGCCATACCAAAATGATTCCTCAAAAATGCATTTTTAGACTAGTAAGATCATGTTGTTTGCAAATGGTGGCCATTAGATTAATTACAATTGTATTCTTGTTTTTATAAGCCTCACAATCTTCCAATATGGAGTGGCATGTAAATTATAATAATTATGATTAAGACAACTTTCATCTTCATGTGCTCCATGAATACTGTACCCAGGGGTGGGTTTCTTCCGGTTCGCTGGTTACCCGCTTCGTGGGCGCGCTTTCTGAATGTCTGTCAAAAGCGCGCTGCGCGCGATCGATTCAGAAATTTCGGTGCGGTCCTGCAAGCACTCTGACAGAACAGCTGCGCGGCGGATATCCGCGGATATTAACATTTGTTTCCTATAAAAAAATTTGAGATGGAGCTTTATGATTACTGTGGGTAAAGAGTTAATATTGTAGGGTGATACAATAGTCCTGAATTAAATGGCCTGTTTAGTAGCCTAGAACTTGGTTGTTCCATGATTAAAACTGCTTGATCAAGGCCCTGGTATATTGCTTGTGGATGATACTTAAGTTGATTGTTTGATAGTTGGTGGAGTAGACTTACATTGTACAGTGTTACTTTTTTGTATATTGGTGCTGTTATGAAATGGCTCCACTCTTTAGGCATCTGCAAAAAGTCTTTAGTATGAGTGTATCAATAAGAATGTCAACAGAGACCCACCATTATGGACTGGATTAAAGGAGTTTTGATGGATTTAAACCCACTCAGTTCCAGACACTTTTCAAATTAGGCAAGATCTTTATTGATCACATGAAAGCAGCCTTTTTTTATTCTAGTGCAGAAAGAAATGAGATCCTAGAGTGCAGGACCCAGAATGATGGATTTCATTTACAGGGCAGCAGATTCTGAATGAATGTTAGAAAACCTTATTAACAGTAAGAAGAGTTTAGTGTTGGAACTGATTATGCAGGAGGTGACAGGCTGTTCCCCTTCGTTCGCTGTGTTCAAGAAGAAGAGGCTAGACAGCCATCTGTCAAGGATGCCTTAATTGGATTCTTGCACTGAGTATCAAGTTAGACTTAATGACCTCACAGTCTTCTTCCTATCCCTTCCTTACTACATTTTATTCTGTGGTTCAAGAAATTGCCTTTGATCTTTTCATTGGTAGCATAGACTATACCATCACTAATAATAACAATATTAATTTCATCATTTGTGTTTCTCATAATGTTTGTTATTGCATATACACCAATAGAGAACACATTCCCATTTATATTATTTCAGGTGGAAACTTCAAGATATTCAGTGGAAGTTATTTTCTAGTGAGCAAACATTTAGATGTGTGAATAGGTCTATTATTCAAGTTTATAATCATATCCTCAAACAATCGTCCCAGAGGGTCAAAGAACAATTTAGAAACATAAATGTTCAGAGATTTCACTTTCTTTAGAACTGCACTCTTTATTTTTGTCTTTTCTATCTATATCTTTACAACATAAGGATCTACATTTCATTTTTAAAAAAGATAATGGGGTAGGGAACCATATCTGAAATGGAACCAGGCAATTATTCTTTTGTTGTTACTTTTGCAGTTGTTATTGTTGATAAAGAACATAGATCAGGCTGAAATACATCACTGTATTTTATTTTACCCTTTATGTTATGTTAGCGGAAGCTTTGAGGTAAGGTTTGGGGTAAAAAAGTTCATTTATGAAACAAGATTAAAGTTAAGCAATTAAAGGATAATGCTGATATTTAATTCCCCGCCCCTGAAAATACCATTTTTCATGCAGTGACAACTTCAAGCTCTTTTCAAGTTTTATGGCAATTTCAGATTTGGCAGAAAGAACAGGAAGCCATCTGTAACAGACCAAGAGCATTGTAGGCCTATGCACTGATGAGGGGGTGGGATGGCGGAGATATTAAAAGCAGTGAAATGTTAACTTTAAATGAAGGCTTTGAAATTGTGAGAAATAGGATGCTTCTTTCTGCCTGAAGCCATGAACTTTAGAAATAAAAACAACAACAACAAAAAGAAATGGCTTAAATGTCTTTTAAGCATTGTAGTACAAGGAAACAGTCAAAATATCAGGACTAAATGAAATTTACCCTTTTGTAGACTGTTTCTGTGCATGTTTTACCAGCAAGAACAAGGTCAGTGATACTGATCAGGAGATCTTCCGTACACATTTGGCAGAGTGTTCTACCCCTTCTTCTTCCAGCTTTTCTTGCTTAGAGGCTCTTTGGGATCCACCTTTCGTTCTAAATGCTAGGTGCACCATTGGGCAGAGCAATACTAATATCCAAAGATGGAAGAACTGCCCATCCACTATTGAACACATCAGCTACAGATGCTTCCTGGACTCCCACAGAAGAACTGTGACTTAAAAGTAGAGTCTTTGGTGTTTCTAACCGTGGTGGTATTTGGCCAGGTTAAAAGACAAGGAAGTTTTGAGATCGAGAATAACCAGTGAACCAAATGGCTACAATCCCATTGTATAACTAAAGAATTACCTTTTCTCTGAAGTGGCTTCATTTGCCCATGTGACATTGTCACTTAGCCAAACCTTACAGGCTGTGTATGTTACTGACTCTTTCCTCATTCACTCTGAGAGTCAGATTTGGCTAATTACTCTTGTAAGATGTCAAATGTTTCAAGAAAAAGAAGCACTGAAGCCATTTCAGGGGGTGGAAAACATAGTCTTGTCATGTTCACAGTAGGAGTTCTCTCCAATTATGTTGGCTATGCAATCTCCCAATATGGCTTCTGCTGAATCTCCAAAATGAACCCCTCTGTATTGCGCAAGCATCATATTTTTTTCTCATATAGTGAAGTAGACATGTGGATGGGGTCAAAAAGTTTGTGTGTATGTCTCCTCAAGAATAATCAATATAATAAATATAAACGGGGCTTTTAAAAAGGAAAAACTTAAAAGGGATTGAAAAATATTTTGTCCTAAGCTGAGGGACAAAAGTGGATCATAAGAATGTTAGTAGAGAAGTAGAGAAGTCTTTTATGAGAAGCAGTTGGAGAAGTTTCCTTGGAATATGGATACATTCCATATTTCAGGGGTGAAATATATTTTTGAACCAGAAAGTTGAATGTGGATCTTGAGTCAGTTAGACTCCAATAACACGCAGAGAGAGAACAAAAACTAATTTGATTTAAGAACTAAAATTAAATGTATTTATTTAGAAAACTTATTTATGGCCACCTGTCTTATACAAAATAATCCTAATAAATTATTATTTTGGTACAGCAGATTTTAGGACTGGGCCATCAATTTTGTGAATGTGACATCTGGTACTAAAAATTGCATTCTGCTGAATTGCTTCCAGGGAATTCCACATATAAACAAAACACTGTTAATTATTTTTAGTTGCTTGCAATTGGCAGTTTTGTGGTTGATGTTATTATGGGTGTCATTCTTCTAATTTAGAAGAGTAAAGGTTTATTAGGTGAAAAGCACGTACTTGCTAAGTTTACATGCAGCATTATGTTCCTACAAGTCCAAGTAGCATACCAAGTAACTCTCCTGAAATGAGAATGACACCTGTAATTCTTTTCTTCATGCAATTAAAACAAACAGAACAAATGTAACTTCAGGGTAATATTGAACCCAATCCTTGCCTCAACTCATAAGGGGTCAGTGTGAGTGGTACTAAAGCTGACAGAAAACTAAATGGTTTTTGAATTGGTCATGTTTTTAGTAAATTTATTAAAATTAATGGGACTCGTTTGTAACA
The DNA here is from genome assembly GCA_027560395.1 of Boaedon fuliginosus. Taxonomy (NCBI): domain Eukaryota; kingdom Metazoa; phylum Chordata; class Lepidosauria; order Squamata; family Lamprophiidae; genus Boaedon; species Boaedon fuliginosus. The sequence goes on along the minus strand of JANHGC010003749.1, from coordinate 50,955 downwards.
AACCTTTGTCCCCCAGTTTCAGTTGAAGAAAAGACATAGTAAAGTTGGGGACACAAATGTAGTTTTCTTCTTTTCTAGTTTAAAAGGAAAGCATTATAAAGCAAGAAAATCACATCCATCATTCTTTAGAAATAGGTACATACAAGATAATAATGGGAATGGGAAGTGTGGCTTGTTATTAATGATGTAGATTCCATGTCCTGCCTGTGTCTTTGAAGAACATATATACAGATTATCAAAATGGTAGAAAATAAGACTAAAACTCTGAAACATGAATGAATTATTTAATACAAAGCAACCTTGATTTTCAGCATGAATTAAGATTTTGGAAGTCTGATGAATTGTTATCTTAATTTTGGGGGGAGATTAATACAACACGAAGACCTTTTGATAGGCATTGATTTCAATGAACTTTTGATTTTCATCAATATAACAGTCCCTCGATGAGGGAAATGGACGGTAATAAGTTTGATAAATAAATAAATAGATTTTGTATCTGGGTCTTTCAGAAAAATCAACAAGCTGTATTCATATTCAGCTTTTTTGCTTCTAATGCTTCTAACTGTAAAAGTTGGCATTCAGTTAAATAAAGCAATAAAGGGAAGGCTGAAGATCAGTGATGGGATTCAATTTTTTTTTACTACTGGTTCAGTGGATGTGGCTTGGTAGGTGTGGCTTGGTGGGCATGGCTATGCAGTCATGTGACTGGATGTGCCAACACACATACCCTGCGCCACACTTTTTGCCAAGAAAACTTCCCTAAAGCATCCTGGCAGCCAAATAGAGACGTCTGGAGACTCCTGGAAAGGGCAAGGCTGGGCGAGACCAATCAGAGGTGGTATTTGCCGGTTCTCTGAACCAATCAAAATTATCGCTACCAGTTCTCACAAACCTGTCAAAACTGGCTGAATACCACCTCTGCTGAAGATGTAATATGGGGGAGGCCTCCTTGTATGCTTCATTTATTTTTAGTTTAAAAATAAAGCAATGTATTTTTGAACCTTTTTCATTCAAGTTAAGAAAAAGAAGTAGCAACAATTCATTGCTACAGTGTTTCTGAAATGTCTAGAACTTAGGTTTATTGATGAATTGCAGCAGACGATATTTCTCAGTATATGTAATGTGAGGAATTATAGTCAGGGATTTTAAAGGAGTTGACTTTTCTCTAGCTTGGGTAGGTATTTAAGAGTTCAATATCTTAGTATTTTTAGTTGTATAGAACCAAGATTTCATCTGAAGGGCATCATCTTGTTGATATCAAGATCAGATTGATCCCAATAATATGCATACATTACTTTTGTATTGCATTCAGCTATATGTTATTGGTAAAAAAAAAAAAAAACTCAAAAGCTGGTATAAAATCTTTGTAGCCTTTTAGCTATGACATTGTTTTTACTTGTATATTGTTTTTCAAATAAATCACAAAATAAACATTGTGTTGCTTTTGTCAATAGCTATCCAAAATTATTTGAAATCAATCCTTGCCATAAAAACCAAGACAATACATTTTGGACCCAATATGTAATATCTCTATACCACCTATTGGTAATGATTTTTAAAATGCAAGTATCTGCTGGCAAATCCTGCAAAGCCAGTCAATTTTTTCTTTGTTTACGCTTGCAAAAGTCTATGTTTCTCTGCAGGGTATAATTTCTTCTTGCAAAGTGGCCAGATTCACTGAAGTCACTGCCAAATGCTTACTGATTTCCGCAGATTACAGTTGCCTCCCTCAAGCATACTGGAGCCTATATCCCCATGGCTTTTAATAAGAAATGTGTTTCTCCATGGCCTAAGGCTTAAATTATTGAAGTGATATGTCTCCCTATCAGAAGACTTGCACCCTGAAAAAGTAAGATTCAACATGAAAGATAGCAATTCATACCATAGAACTGTTCCCTCAGATGTTGACACTAACCAGGGGACATTAAAGAATGAGAATTATGAAAAAGTCTTTCTTCATATGATGCTATATGGAAAATATATAATATTCAGGAAAGTATTTGTATGCATTTAGTGAGATAGGCCGCATATCAATTTAATAAATAAAAAAATAAAATATATCAAATTCTCTCAGAAATGCAGTCATTTAGATTATTATTAATACTACTACATTAAAAAGTGCACTTTGATGGCAACTAAGAGAAGTTATCAGAGAACAA
>JANHGC010003749.1:25162-36432 GCA_027560395.1 Boaedon fuliginosus | reverse complement strand
CATTGTCTATGGAAGAGTTTGTTGATATTGAATGTTGGGACTAAGGATGGACTGAGGTTCCGCTTACTATGTCACTGTTCTGTCAGATTGTAGAGCTAAAAGTAGCCTCAGAGCTGGTGTTGCAGTCCTCCAAACAACATGGCATAAGACCTGGTTCTTCCACAGGACTTGAGCTAGAAAGGGCCCAAGTCCTTTTTTTGATGGGTGACACATTTTTTGGTGGATGGTTGATTTATCTCAATATGTCTCCCCCTCATCCTTTAATATTGTTTGCATTATATTACATCATTTTTATATTTGTTTATATTGTACCCTGCCAAGAGTCATGGTGGACTCATGATGGATTTAGTAAATGAATAAATAAATGTTTGGGGCTGGATGACTTTAAAATCCAATTTGAGGCAGATTTCTTTGGAATAGCTCATGGGTTCATCCCAACCTGGAGAATTACGGGCATGTCCCAGTTGGTTTCAGTGCCAACAAATTACGTGGATAAGGCTCAGTGTGGTCTATTTTGCTAAACTATTCTGTGGTAAGGATGCCCAGGTGTTCTCACTGTCCTGGACTTAATCAGAATAGTGCCACATCTCACTTCTTTAGTGGTATTGAAATTAGCTTCACAGTTTAGAGAAGTGGGATGTAAATGTTTCTTTTCTTATTAAAATATTTATATCCAGGGCAACAGTCTTCTTAAAGTAGCTTACAAGCAATAGAATATAAACAAAACATAATAAATATTACTTCAAAACAACCATGTTATGTTTTAAAGAGCAGTTGATAATAATCACCTACAATCTAAGAAGGGAAAATAATTCAGTGAAACAGATATCTGTGGTCGTTGTATCATAACAACATTAGGAAATCAATGCAGTCAAATGCAAAATGTTTCAGCACAGTTTCTTCACTCTTTTTTCCCCTGCACCAAGCACCTAAACAAAAGTGGGGATCAACTGCCTATGATCATGATCACCTCTTGACTTTTTTGACCTCAAATGGCCCTCACTGGTACTTACGCAAAATATTTAGAACTGGAATTGATGATAAGCTGAATACAAGTTAGCAGTGCAATGTGGCTGTGTAGAATTGTTGCAAATTTTGTACCAATAAAAACGTTCAGGTCATGGGAACTCATGGTTCCATTACATTCTAGTTTGATTATATCCAAGAATGACTACCAGATCCATTTCTGAGAACCTCATTTTACAAGATTGCAGACAAACCTAGGCAGATGCAAAGGAAGGCAATGGGACGAAGCAAAGAATTGGAAAATACTGTATATCCTATGAGGAGAGATTGAAATACAGGAGTGGCTTCCTCATAGAAAAAGGCCCTGATTTCTTTTCTTTTTTTTTAATCATCTCAATATTCAGGATCGTAATTAAGTTACACTCCACTCATGAATACTCTATTTGAATGTTAGGAAAGAAAACTTCATAAATGGAATCAGTTTCTTTAGTTCCCTTTTACACAGACAAAGGCTGGATTTCTATCTGTTGAGGATGCTTTAATGTGGATACCTACAATAACCAGGATGTTGGACTTCATGACCTAAATGACCAAAGGTTCTGATTTTATGACTTCCTGCATTATCCATAACTCAGCAACTCTCCTCGTATTTTGGAAAGTTGAAAAGGAGAAACAAACTTGCAATTTTTCATCAGGTATTCCTTTCAGTCTGACACCAACCTTGGCGTTAATGTTGTGTTGAATCAAGTTATAAAAGCAGTTAAAATCAGCCTCAAACTCATCCATACAATATATTTCACTATGTAACTGGAAGCAAGCAAAGGGTACTACTATTTTACTTAAATTAAAATTTAATCAAACTTCAATTAAAACAGACGAGCACTGCTGTCAGCATTTTTCAAAAAGAAGTTACATATGGAAAAAATTGTATTGTAATCTATAGAATCTATCGAATGTGAACCTATAATGTTTACGAAGTCATATTTTTTTAAAAGAAAAAAGAATACATCAGCTTTTGCCATTCCTCACAGTTTTATGTGTTTCCACTACTTTGAACTTGTTTTAGAATGATTACTTCCAATAAAATATCAAATCAGCAGGCAACCAGCATGTTCCTTACCAATGCACTTTTCAAATGCTATGCAGTACTTATCTCAGTTTTTTTTTTTAAAAAAAGAAGGCATTCATAGCTGAAAAGTTGGGAACTTATTGGCAAACTTTGTTCAGCAAAGACATGATGATTATGAGACAATGCAAATTTTATTATTTTAACATTGTGGTAAGCTGTTTTCTGAAATGCTAGAATTCTAGCCAAAGTCTGAGACCTAGATGACAGAGAAAATTACACTTAGGGCAAATTCATTTGTGTGGCTTCTTATAGTTTATATACACAGTAATAAGGCAATTATCTGAGAATGTTTTGCATGTCAAAATGTATGGTTCTCTATATGTGAAACTGCCACAAGTGTTTTTTCCCCCAAGTGTTGCTTCCTACAGATATTGTTCCATAAAAAATGAAAGTGAGATTTACAAGTAGTCCTTGTTTAGTGACCACAGTTGGGACTGGCAACTCAGTTGTTAAACAAAGCACTCACTAAGTGAAACTATGACTGTGCTTATGATCTTAAGGTCATATATGTGGGGATTGGTCATAATGTTATTTTTTTATTTGTTTGTATCCTGGCCTTTATTATTTTTATAAACAATACAAAGTGGTGGACATATTCAACACACTTTCCTCCTCTTATTTTTCCCATAACAAAAACCCTGTGAGGTGAATTGGGCTGAGAGAGACTGATTGGTCCAAGGCTAAGGCAGGACTTGAACTCCATGTCTCCTGCTTTCTAGTCTGGTGCCTTAACCACTAGAAAAAAAACAGGCTCATTAACTGTGTAATTGTGTACAGTCATTAAATGAAGCAGTTGATAATGAGGATTGGCTATATTTATATTTCCTACAATATACAGGACTGTATGGTATTTTGTATAGATTCATGAATAGAAACTAAGCCAATGTTTGTTGATCAAGCCACAATTAGTTGGGTTTACAGAAGGGATGGGTTCCTACCAGTTTGCTTGTTACCCGCTTTGTGGGCACACTTCCCTATCGCCTGTAAAACGCGTGCTGCACACATATTAAACAGGGGTGGATAGTTTGTAGACTCAATTTTGCAATCTCTTTTTTCTCCAGGATTTTCTAGTTTGCATAGGTAAAAGACATTGATTGAAAAATGGCACCCAAAATGTGGTGGATATCTTTGTTAATGGGATTTTTCATATTTTATTTATAAATTAAACCCTTAAAAGTTGTTAAGAACCTGTGAAGATTAATGTACATTTTCCAGCTTCCAAAATAGAGGCTAAAAAATTAACGCTTCCTCCTCTGCCACATTCCTTGTAATTCTAGGAAGACAATCAGCAAAACACAACTGCAGCTCATAACTGAAAAAAAAAAGTTTATTCTTGTGTAACCATAAATTTTGAGTAGAATGGATAGAAACTGTCATAATTTTGTTCACACCACATCCTAAGCCAAAGCCAATATACGAGAATGCAGCTTTGAATAATCAATGAAACCATTGATCAAGGTAGGACCATTCTGGCTGGGATTCACACTGGCCTAAACTGACCTGTTTTGTGACTTATTTGATTGTATGAACCCACAAGTGTGGTTTATAAGCATCTGTGATTTAATATGTAAAATTCTTTCAATAAGGTAGCTTTTCCTGAGCCTAAAAATATGCAGCTTGCTTGCAAGTCAAGAAATGAAACTCTTTTTGCTCTATGATGATCAAAGTAATTGCCAAGATCTTAACAGAAATAAAAAATAGCTTTCCAATAAAGCCCATAAAGAATGATATACAGTTAAATTCTCATCCCATATACACATAGATTATAAATAAATGCCAAATGATATATTTGAAAGTCTGGTAAATTAAAATCTCCTTCATTAAAAGATAATCTCATTTTAGCTGATGAAATTCATGGTGGTCTATCTTCCCATTTACATTTCCTCAGTAATGTATTGATCTGAATAAAATATCTATTTGGAAATAACAGTAGAATGCATCTTAAAATATAAATCATTTGAGGATAATATTCATTTTAATACCAATCCTGCAATAGAATTATAAGCCATCTACTAATATCCATTACAATCTTATCTGAAAGATATTAATTTCCACATTTTTAGATACTTTTGTTTTATACAATCCTAAATATTCAATATGTTGTGTACAGATCCCAACATCTTACATTTATCAATTGACCAGATCTCAAAGGAAGTAAATTAGATTTTTTCCAATGAAGTGTGCAGCTTGAAAATTTACCAAATTGTTCAATTGCCCATTTTAAGTTAGTTTTAAGAAAACAGAATAGTTATCCAACATTGCCAAAATATCACCCATCCATAATTTATGTTCAGAATCCATGAGAGCAATACAGGCAATATCGTAAGATTGCCTAACACTAATTTTTTTTTTACCAGTAACTGAATCCAAATATTTGGATCAGATATTTGGGAAAGAACTTGGAAGATGAGAGGAAGAAAATATCTACAGAAAATAACTACAGACTTTTCACAACCCGGGACATTAACTGTTTCAATTCCTCTCAGGATGCTGCTATAGAGTACTGCATGCCTAAACAACTAGACACAAAGACAGCCCCTACCACCACGTAATTCCCACAGCACCATCTTATGCCTAAGGGTATTTACTGATGTTGTATGGCTGTGGTGTTATTATCATCCTTCTTATTTTTCCTATTACTTCTTGTATTGGTATCTTATGATTATATTACTTCCTTGTTTGTATGTACACTGAGAGCTTATACCCTGGAGACAAATTCCTCGGGTGTCCAATCAGACTTGGCCAATAAAGAATACTCCGTTCTATATTCTATCTAAAGAGATGCTGCCTACGGAAGGGTTAGATAAGAGACTGTGTAGCCTTCAGCTGGACAGTGGGCGGACCAAGAGGCTCAGAAATGACCTTTCCTAGCTATAAAGGAGATAAAGGAGAAGGCACAAAAATCATACTTTCAGATTGTCAATATTCAGGGAGCTTTCATAATTTGGAGTGGAGATGGCCATCCTGTGCTTGCTTATGTGTGAGATTATTAGATTATTTTTGTGGTGCATCAAGCTATTCATTATTATTTACTGTGTATTGTTTTAAGCTTTGCTAGGAATCAGTGTTTGCTGCTTAGATTCAGCAGTGATTGGGGAGGCCCACGAAATTTGACATGTATATGTTTGTATAAGATATAAGATTGTGTCCAGAACAACTGTTTACATTACATGGAGGAATATATTTATTTGTGTAATTTGTGCATCTATGTTTTCCACATAAAACACCTGCTGAAGATCAAGTGAGGTACATATTAAAAAAAAATAAACATGCTACAATTCTGTCAGCATCCTTGGGAAGCAACATGTAAAACTGATTCTGAAGATGGGAAGTTTGTTGGGTTATCCTGGGCAAACTGGTATTCTTTGAAGGTTAAAGAATAAACTCTAAGACAGAACCAGGTGTTATAAGCTCTTGTTGTATGTTTCCTAAAAGTTACTCAAAACCATCTGATTTTAATGAGAACCTGTTAACGCGGAACATGTGGGTAATAAATCCTAAAAGTTGTACAGTTGATTAAAAAAAAGTTTCAAAACTGAAGATCTAACGAAGAAACAAACTCAGAAAAACTGTCCCTTTTTCATCTCTTATTCAATTGCTCTAAGAAAAAACAACTATGTCTGAGGTTGGACACATAAAATTGGTAGTTTCCCATGTAAATCAATTCTAAAATAAGTCCTATTGAATCCACTGCAACTTACATCTTGTAAGCAAGCATAGTATTGCAACTTTGACAATTCTACATTGGAGTTTTGAAGCATTCAATTGTCGTTATATTTTACCTCTTAGTAAAAATAAAAGGAAATAATTCACTTTGATTTTGACTCTGTCCTATGTCAATAGAACTATTTTGTTCTTTTATCATACCTTTGCATTATTCAACACAGCAGTGGAAGAAAATTTGTGTTATCAGATTTCACTGATTGTAATTATCCTTCCAATGTGAATGTATTCTGAAAATCCAGGAAAAACAGTTTGGATTTGATGAAATAATAGATTCTAGTCCACAAACGCTGATACTACAGCACAAAACCTTTTGTTGTTCTTTTCTTCTGGTAGTGCATTAAAATGTCTTTATTTTTTATGACCTGAACTTTTCAGAACTCATGCCCATGCCAGTCCATGTCACTCTTTTGATGTTTATCAAAAATAAGCTTCAAATCTATATTTATGACAGAAAGAGACTAGCCTGAATCTATTAGTAATTACTATAAGAAATTTAAAAAAGGGGTTACAGTAACCTCTTTTTGAGGCATTTACTATATTTAGTAAAATATATGTTACTTAAATCCAATGGAAGCTGATGGAAATTTAGCAGTTTAATTGCTTATTGGAAATATTACTAATATCTTAACATTTTTACTTAAGATATTTTTTTAAATATATCAACTTAAATGCGAAATAGGAATCTCAGGACATAACAACAAAAGAAAACATAATATTGGAAAATGTATCACTTCAATCTTTTCTTATAATAGCCCCAAAAGAACAACATTCAAGAACATTTTAAAGCAGGTGCAATGAGGGTAATTACTTTAGTTCAATTTCTGTATGCTTCTGATTACTGATTACTGATCACAATCAACAAAAAAATAATGGAGAAAAGATGTTTTTACTGTAGCATGTAGCAAGAAGATAGAAAGAGTTTCAATAAGCATTATGCCGTGTGAACCTCTCAAAGTTTTTAAAAGGTCCTGGTAACACCTATAAACAATATTAATATAATAAACCAAAAGAAAAATCATACAAGATTGTAATCTCACTGTACAGGATTTATTCAACAGTTCTCATCAACAGATTTATTCTACAACTGAGCCTAGTGTGATTTAATGGGGGAATAACCTATGTAGAATTGCAATATGATCCTCTACAGAAGCATAAATAATAACACATTTTCCTTTTTGTCCAAATATAGGCTAAATTCCCCACCAGGGAGAAACAAACAATGGCTTTAAGGTTTTTTCCTAGAATCTGTACCATTATTGTATGCTAATTACAAATCCTGCAGACTTAAAAAAAAACTTGGTTTTGTCTCAGATATAGGCCCCTAAGGCCATAATCTATTTTTATATATCTGTAAAAGAGACATGGGGTGGGGATATGTGTTTGTATGTGCTCTATAGAAACTTGCAGTCCTGCACCAATCTAGCTCAAACTTGGCACATAGCTTAGCGTAGTAAGATCAGCACTGTTGGGGTCACCAAAGCATAGGGTGCTTTTTTTGCCCCCCCCCAAAAAACAGGCAACGAACAGGCAACAACCCTCTACTGAGCATGTGCAGTTTTTCCTCTGTCTACTGAGCATGTGCAGTTTTCAAACTGAGGCTCCATATTCAAACTGAGGCGCCATATTTTCAAACGGCGCTCAAATGGAGAAGCCTGCCCCACCAAATAAGGTCACCTGCGACATGGTAGAGGGGGTACCAGGGGTTTCAGAAGACCCTCAAACAGCTGTGACCCAGCACCGCTGTCAAGCCCTGGATGCCTTTCCTCAGAGCTGGCCTTGCCCCAGAGTCAGACTTGCCGGAGCAGAGATGTGGGAGGGGGCAGCGGGGGCTTAAGAAGGCCCGCAAACACTGTGGCACAAATATACTTGTTTTTTTAAAAAAAAACCTGAGCAAGGCCGGGTAATCAGCTAGTATTGAATAAATTGGTAAACATTCTGTAGCAGAATAAACTTTTCATTAATTGTCTACACTTAGGCTTCATGTATTGCATTGCATTGCCTAAAGTAGTACAACAGGCAATCCTTGTCTTACAACCATTTGTTTAGGATTGTTGAAAATTACAATGGCACTGAAAAAACATATAACCAGTTCTCACACTTACAACTGTCACAGTCATCCTTGTGATCAAAATTCAGGTGCTGTGACTTCCGGCTGGACTTTCAGCAATACTGGATGCAGAGCTTGTGATCACCGCAGCCCTGATCCAGGCTTGCCCATTGGAGGGGTCCAAATGGAGCCAAAATTACCTCAGAGGGGTGGTAAAGTAGAGGGGAACCCCCTGGCAGGTTGAGGGGAGCCACATCTCTCTTCCCTAACCAGGAAAATCCCCTAAGCTGAAGCAGCAGTCTTAAAATGGCCACCTTGAAGTTGGAGCCAGCCTAAATACAAGATTGTGCAGGAGGAAGAGAAGCAGTGAACAGAATTTGTCGACAATTTCTTTCTATTGAAAATCAGCCCCAAGGAATAGTGTTAAGAAAAAAAAGACTCTAGAGTTTTAACAGAAGCAGTGGATTTACATTTGAAAGAGAAATTGAAAACAATAGGGAGTGCTAATTACTGTTGGAAGGAGGAAGCGGCTCCCAGCTGGTGGGGAGAATGAGGTGCGATTATCTTATGCTGTGAAAGAAGAAGTCTGCCTGAGAAAATGCCTCTAACTCTCGAAAGAATGATATACTTGATGGATAAGATATTGGAAATGGGAAATAGTTTTAAATTTGTTGAATAGAGACTCAGGTGCCTATGATATAGTGGAGTCGATATTGGAGAAGGAAGAACAAATGGATGATTCAGCGCAACAAATGAAAAGTGCAGCACAGCAATTGGAGGGTGACCAGAAGGGGAAAAGGGATTTGTTAAATCAGCAAAGGAAGCAACAGAACGAGGGAAAAGAAGGAATGATAAAAAAGAGGATTAATAAAGCAACGACAAAAAGAAAAAAGAATGACAAAACCACAAGAAAGAATGGAGAAAATACAACAGAGAAATTGATGATTGGTGAGACAAGAGTGGGGTGCAGATGAACATGAGAATCATGGGAGAGGAATCAAAAGAGAAACATTGATTATAACTTCAAGGAGAAGATGGGATGATGGCTAAAAAAATGACCATTTAAGCCTTTAAACAATTTGATTGTAAACTAAGGCAGAAACAAGATAGAGAGGGGAAATAGAATAATAAATGTTTTTAAATACTTATAAAACATAAGTCAGATATTTACACTAGGTACTTTTAAACAATGAAGTGATATTTTGCTTATTATATTGAAATGAATGCATGGAAGTTAGCTAATCTTATTATGTATTTTTTTAACAATGAAATGATATTTTGCTTATGATATTGAAGAGAAGATATGAAATAAAAGAACCAAAGAAGATATAGATAAAGATGAAGATGAATATAGGAGTATAAAATTAAAGCAATTTCAAGATGGAACCATGGAGATTGTTAATAACTTTAAAGTGAATAGAATTAGTCAGAATGACGTTGAATTGATAACTAGTTGAAATAATTATTTTAAATGAATAACATGTTATAGAGGTTATTAATTCTTATTAATATTTGAATTCAACTTTGCCTATATAAATAGAAAATGATTTTTAGAATTAATCTTTTGTTAGAATAGATCAAATGAAAAAATGTGACAGAGATCAAAAATAACAATTAATATACATTAGATATAAATGAAATTAATTTGGTTTATAATTAATAGAGAAATGTTATTTATAAATAGTAAAATGTGAATACTTTGATTTTTAATGATTAAAATAAGACAGTAAGAATGATCTAGAATTTGAAGAAATATGATAGAATTAATAATGAAATTAATGATTAATTGGATTGATATGAATGATACCCAAAAGCAACTGTTCACACAATAAGAAATGTATATAAAGAAAAAATATTAATAAATGATTAATAAAAAAACCTTCTAAATGTTTGAAGGAAGCTCTTCCATAAGTATTTTGCTTCTTGTTAATTAGCTTTTCTCCTTGGCATGCTGGAATTTGTATACTCACAATCCATATTTAGGTCATCTTAATACATGACAGTTTTTTTTCATTAATTTTGTATAAGAAATTTATATTGATGTTCAAGCATACTAATCTGTCATCAGTCAAGGAAAGGAAACCATAATAGAAAATCAGCTTTAAGGATATAGAATGGTGGACAAAGTGCATATTCTATTTGGAGCGCTTATATGCACTGTCTGCATTGGCTAAACTTTTCAATAGATGTTTATGTGGGATTGCTTTGCTTTGTTTGAAAAGGGGCATGAATTTACATTAAATTATAATTTAAAAGAAAATTTTTATAAGATGATGTATCGCTGATATTTAATACCAGATGAGTTATCTAAGATTTATAAAGGTATGTCAAATGAATGCTGGAAATGTAATAGTAAAGAAGGGACTTTTTATCATCTATGGTGGATATGCGATAAAAGGGGGAAAATGGAGTATGATTCATATTTTAATACAGACATTTTTGAAAATGAAGGTAAAGATGAAACCAGATATTTATTTTGGGCCTAATGGAAAAAGACTTGGAGAAAAAATTTGGAACTTTGTTACGATATATGTGGACACAAAAATGGAAGGACACTTTTATTCCTACCATGGACGAATGGTTGTAGAAGATGATGAAGTTGGCTGGAATGGCAAAATTGACAATTTTGATTAAAGAAAAGAATATAAGTATTTTTGTTTCCCCATGGAGACCGCTTCTGAACTTTGTGCTTGAAGTGGAAAAGAATGAAATTTGATTTTGGGTTTTACTGATTAGACTGATAGATCCTTATAGAAATGGTTAGTTTATATTATTATGGAAAAACAAAAAGTTGTGATTGGATGTTAATGCCTTACTTTACTGCAATCAATGCTTCTTTTTCTTTTTCTTAATCCTTCTTCACTTTTCTTCCCCCTCTCCTCCCCACAGCTTTCCTATTTACTTTTTGTATCTTATTTTATCTTATAACTCAATAAAAAATGTTAAACAGAAAAATGGCATGGATTCTTCCTTTATACACAATAAAGATACAAGTAAAGGTTTCCCTGTCCAGTTTTGTCCAGCTAGGATGCAGTGCTCATCTCTGTTTCTTGGCCAAAGGAGCCAGCATTGTCCAAAAACATTTTCCGTGGTCATGTGTCTAGCATGGCTATATGTCAGTGGCACATAGAATGCTGCTACCTTTCGACCAAAGTGGTACATATTAATCTATTTGCATTTGCATGCTTTCAAATTTCTAGGTGGGCAGGAGCTAGGGGAAGGTGACAAGCTCAGTGTCTTTAAGTGTGTGCCATCACAGTCCATGTTACACAAAATAAACACACACAGTTTGGGGATATGCTGGACAATTTTTGTAGAGTAGCAAAACATCATTATATCTTTCAAATAGAAATTGGACTAAAAAAACCTGTAGAAAATATATTTGTTATTATAAATAGTTCA
>JANHGC010003747.1:100022-110416 GCA_027560395.1 Boaedon fuliginosus | reverse complement strand
TAATACATTGTCTTCTAGTTATTACTATTTTATAGGAAAACCCCTCACCTCGCAAGGATTTCTGAGCCTAAACTGAAGTCAGTCTGTGGTATTTAAACTACTATTACACTGTGTCATAGCAAGACGTGTTTGATGATACTGGTTATTACAGCAAAATCACAGCAGTTCACTAGCAACTTTCCCCTTGACCGGGGAAATGAGGCGGGGTATAAATCCAAACAAATAAATAAATAAATAAACTTGTGCTAATTTGAATATTGTTGTGGCTAGGGAAGTCTACTATGGCTGGAAATCTACTATGTTGGAGAGAACTGCCTGAGGGCATTTAAATAGAAGTTGTTGTTTTTAAAAAAAAAAAATCCTAAATCAGGCTGTCAAACTTGCGGTCTGCAGGCCGGATGCATCACACCCTGGTCAGTTTAGCAAAGGGGAGAAAAGTCCCAATACATCATGTGATGCCGCCATGACAATGTGAGTTTGACACCCCCGCTCTATATCATCTTGGTTCCCAGGACACACTAGTCAACCACAGAGTTTATTATGTACTTGGATTTTGGGTAACTGGGTTAGGAAAATGCTAAACTTAACTACTGAACTACTTCACCGCAGGACTATAAAGTATGTAACTGGGTTTTTTTAATCTTCCATTTAAATATTGTGGTTCCAAGAAGATATCATTTTCCCTGCATGCAAGCTAATCTAATATGGTAGGGAGGTTCCAAATTCCCTATAATTAAATCAATGAGGCAATAATGAGCAGGAAGTTCATGGGCTGGATAAGATAAGAAGTCTGAAAACAAGTCAGCACAGAAAACAAGAGCTAAAATGAACTGCTCTGTAAGAATGGTGGCTAGCTTTATGAATGGAATTCGTACCTTATTACAAAAAAAATCAAAGCTCTCCAGATCTGAGACATCTTAGCAAATATAGGCACAGACAGATTCATCTCTTATGGTGGAGGTGATGCAGATAAAGTAGAACCTCTAATTCCTGATGCCCAGGGGCGAGCAACCTGTAGCACTTCAGATATTGAATTACAGCTGTCAACATTTATTAACTGTAATCTACTTGTATAGAAAGTCAACAGTAAACTTTGGCCCAGAACAAAAATAGGAAGAAGGATAAACAATGGATAAGAGAAGGGTAGAAAAAATTATTTTATTTATTTATTTATTTAATTCGATTTATACCCCGCCTCTCTTCCCCGGTCACGGGGAACTCGAAAAGCATCAGCTGCTTTGGACGTGTTATGGTATCTGCCACACTTTCAAACTGCAACAGCCCTAGTAAGCTTCTTCAAGTATCCATTGCATGTTTAGAAAGACAAAAGAACTGTGAAAAAAAGTTTTCAAGGGTATACACAACAAAAAAGCCTGTAGTCTCTGTATGAACCTTTCAGATAAGTAAAGGGGCTCATAATTCCATTCCTCCACTTGTGACCACCTTCATGTTAACTGGATCAGGACAGGGTATATAGAATGTCAACATAAAATGTCTGAAAAAATGCACCCTCATCTGGTTCAAATTAATAAAGTCTCTATTTGCTTAAGTAACCTCAAAAGATGGAGTAAACCTAACCTATAACCCATAATTACCAACCATCTTTAGTTTTAACTTAGCATAATGTGTAAGCTCAGTTACTGTGATTTATTAAAAACCACAACTATATTAATCCAGAGCTGATGCAATGTGCAGTGGCCTATATAAATGTGGACACACCAAGCTTTATCCATGTGTAACACAATTACAGAAGCTGCAGTGGCTGCTATATAAACTAAATTCAAGAATCCAGCTGTCACTTTTAAAAAACTGAATATAGTTTTGGATCTAGATATCTTTCTGATCACTTCACCTTTTCAGGGTTTAATCAATAACATCTGGGAGACTGCTAAAGATCCTACCACTGAAAGAAATGTTTTGTTCCGAGATCCTGAATTCAAGCCTTCTCACTTCTGGCTTTGAAACAGCTTATCCCTTGAAATCTGGAACTCCCCTTCCACACCACATTTTCAGAGAGGCATAAAAACATAGAACTTTGAAAAAGCATCTGCTATCCCAAATGTTGGCATATTAGAGTCTAACTGTATTCATTTTTTAAATTTACAATCAAGGATCAACTATATAAACATCCAAATAAAATGAGAGAATTAAAAAAGAAAATTTGGTCAAGTTGTTTTTGGTGTTAACTATTATCTTGTTTTGACCACTGCAAGAATACATTTGGCTCCCATGTATGTGATTAATTTTGTACCATCAAGTCACAGTCAGCTCTTAGCAACCACATATATAGAAGCTCTCCATAATGATTTGTTCCAAAATTGGCCTTTCAGACCTTCCTATGGGCCAATAGTAGCTGCTGTTGGTTGTCCATTTTTTTTCTTTCCTTCTATCAGTATTAGAACCTTCTCCAGAAAGTGAGATCTTTGTCTAATATGTCTAGTGGACAATTTATGCTTGAACTACTATGAACTACATTTCAGCCTGGGTATAAAACGTATCTATTCTCTCAGGTGCACTTGGTAAAAAGGGGGATTATCACGTCCCTTCAAAGATTCTTATAAAAGTTACAATTAAAAAGGTCCCAGTGAATTGTTTTGTCTTCCATGGAATCACAAGATAAAGGAATGTCAGTATACCTGCCAAATAATAATGCATATGGATGTTGTACTTGGCTTGAAAATTCTTCCCGAGTTAGAGGAAATACTGTAAAGGTATGCAAATGTCTTGTAGATTCCCAGAAGCTGGCATCTAGCATACTTTTGAAACTGAGTAAACCGAATACAGACTGGTATTTCATATCATCCAATGTTTGTAATGCCAGCATTTTTACTTGAACATAGTCCAAAGTTAATAGGGAATCTGTAGGCACTTCCAATGTTCTTAATTTCAATTTTACTGCCTTTGTTCATAGTGAGAGATAATTATCAGCTAAGATTAGTAGTAGCAACCCTATAGAAAAAAATGAATATATAACCAGTAAGACACTAATAGTCTCCAAGCCCTGTGTTCAATTTTGAGCACCCAAGAATTAAGACTGAGTGAGTCAGAGTGTGACAAATAAAAATATTTAAAATTTGGTTTGTGTTGTCCCCAGTGTTTTCTTCATATATAGGCCATCCTGAGCTACACAGTGTTTTAACATCAGGAAAAGTTTAGTATTGGAGGTATAATTCACCTCTGAGGAAGTAAAAAACAAATCAACCCCTTTTGATAGCTAGTGTAGATTTTGAGCCACTTGTCTTTTATATACATGATGGGCTTTTCAGTATCCCATCATGAAATTCTACTTCTAGATGGTGGTGTGTGGTGGTAAAGTGGTGTGCATGTTCAATCTTGTTCTATTCAATTATTTGGCTCTGTTGTTTTTATTTGGCTAAAACCATGTTTCAGATTTCTGGTAATTGGGTATAGCAATGTACAGTGATTTAAGCTCAATAAGTGTAGATGAATTGTAGCTTCATCTTCATAGAGTAATACTGGGACTTTGTGACTTACATTTATAAGTGCATAAAAATCTGGAGAGTCCAAAAATTCAACCAGAGTTTACATAAAGATTGAGTAAAATGAATGCCAAAATACATCCCTGTCACACCCTATCTCAACAGGCATGATGCTGGAGAACATTCTTTGAGCACTATATCTTACCTTGAGTGCATCTCTCTGATTAAAAAAAAACCTGCCTATCAATAATAGTATCTAGAAGCTTACCCCATAAAACTGTCTCAGAGATGGAATCAAATGTTGCCTTCAAGCTGAAAAACATCACATAAAGAAGGAGTCTGCACTTTCAAGGTATGTTTCTCAAGTGAAGTAAGGAAAAAACATGATCCACTATTAAGCATCCAGTTCAGAAACTACTTGGATCACTGCTCATCAAGCCTTCAGGTTTGATTCAATCAAATAATTTTTAAGTTAGGTGTTCTGCGTATAATTTACTTATATTAAAATGTCTAATAACCTATCTGCCAGGTCCCCTTTATTGCCTTCCTTAGAAATTGGATTAGTTATTGCCATTCTTTAATCTTTGAGGGGATCAATATGCATAAAAAGGAAGACAAGAAGAGGTGCTCACCATCAGTTCAGTTTAGGGAGGATACAGTCACTGCCAGTGGCTTTTCCTGTTTGACAGCTTCAGAGAGTTGGTGGCCAGCCATTAATTTATTTGTGTTACTAGTAGTTGCTCAGCACAGTGTGGTACAGTATGTGAGTAATAATAAATAAATAGAAGTAAAATTTATACATGAACTCTATAGCTCGTATGATAGCCAGAGAAAGCAATGCACAAGCTGTTTTAGGATAGCACTCCTCACAAACTGTAACCTCATTTAGAACTGTAGTATTATTCTAGTCATGTGAATACCAGACATGTCAGAAATTGCTAACCTAAATACAAGGGAGCTTATCAGCATTAACAGTTCCCAGCAACTACTATTCTAAAATCCAAATCACAGAAAGATCCTCACCGGGAAGGGAAAGCAGTGGTGGCAGCTAACAAAAGCCTGTTATGTAATGAATTTAGCCGACCAACAAAGGCGCAAACAATGCAAATCCCAACCTTCAATATGTCCCCCGTATATCAGATGACAGCGAAACCATGTGTTGGACCCATTTCCTTTTGTTCTTAGATTACTTGTAGCTCACAAGCTCTTGCACTATTCTAGACCACTGAAAGATTAAACTGGCCAAAGGCCATGCCCAGAGAACCTGACTCTTCAAAATTAATCATTTCCTGAAAACAGAGAACCCTCACCTTAGCTGTGAGTACACGAGGGGAAAAAAATATTATCTCTTTCTAAGAGCCTAAAAAATAGCCACAGAATATGATGGCCAGAAAAATTATGTTATTTTCTTCTGAATTCAGTATCTCATTGATAGGATATGACAAAAATTATAAGCAAAATAGCTGGGTTTTTCATAGGCACAAAGACTGGATTTATACTTGATGTTAAACCACTAAGGAGTCTGTTTGCCTTTGGTTGACAATGCTGCATCAAAGTAAACATGTGGTTTAACAGATTATGATTAAATAAACCACAACTTGACAAAATATATGAATTCAGTCAATGGGTTTAGTTGTACAGCGTACTCTTTTGATACAGGTTTTGTCCTAGCAACTCCTGGGTAAAATACACAGTTTCAGAATAAACTGTGAAGCTATTAAACTATACCTATAACGCCCCATTCTGGGGGGGCGGGGGGTGTTGAGTTAAAAAAAAAACACATAATAGTTGCAAATGGGAAATGATACTTCCAGATAGGCCATTCATTATACCATCAACTTCCCTGTTACTGGAGTTTTATGAAGAATCCAGATGATTGTATCTTCAATTTTTCTGTTGTCTTTGATTCTAGGAACCCTTTATCCAATTCCCCACCATAAAATTCATGGAAAAACAGAATAATCGTTTATTTATTTATTTATTTGTTTATTTATTTGATTTGATTTTTATTTATACCCGGCCTCATTTCCCCAGTCAAAGGGAACTCGAGGTGGCTAACAACAATCAATATAAAACAATCAATACAATGTAAAATATTAAATACAACAATCAACAAAGCATTCAAGAGGGAGAAGTAATCAATTCCAAGCCCGCTGACTTTTTGTGGCTTTTCAGAAGGCCAACAAGTTGGGGATGGTTCTAATCCCTGGGGGAAGCTGGTTCCAAAGGGCTGGTGTTGCCACAGAGAAGGCTTTAGCATGGGGATCCGCCAGCCGACATAGTTTGGCTGACGGGACCCGTAGCAAGCCGACTCTGTGGGATCTAACTGGGCACTGGGAGGCATAAGGTAGCAGCAGACGGTCTCGAAGGTACCCCGCTCCTAAGCCATGTAGGGCTTTAAAAGTTGTTATTAGCACCTTGAATTGCACCCGACGACCAATGGCAACCAACGCAGCTCACGGAGGATAGGTGTTACATGGGTGCACCGAGGTACACCCTCAATCACTCGCGCGACCGCATTTTGTACCAGTTGAAGTCTCAGAGTGCTCTTCAAGGGCAGCCCCATGTAGAGCACATTACAGTAGTCCAACTGTGAGGTGACGAGGGCATAAGTAACCGTGAGAAGAGCCTCCCAGTCCAGGAAGAGGCGCAACTGGTGCAGCAGGCGAACCAGCACATAGGCACCCCTGGCCACAGCTGAAAGGTGGTAATCCAATTGTAGTTGCAGGTCCAAGAGCACCCCCAAGTTGCGCACCTGTTCTAAGGGGAGCAATTTGTCTCCCCCTAGCATAAATAATGAAAAATCAACTGGACCATGTGGGGGGCAATACCTACAGCCACTCGGTCTTGTCAGGGTTGAGCCTGAACCTATTGGTCCCCATCCAGACCTTTACATCCTCCAGGCACTGGGACATCACCTTGGCAGCATCACTAATTCGATCAGGGGCAGAAATGTATAACTGGATATCATCAGTATGCTTCACCAGACTCCATGTCATCAGATAATCTCACCCAGCGGTTTCATATATATATTAAAAAGGAGAGGGGAGACAAATGAGCCCACTGCTCATTTATAGGCCCCAATGTTACATGTTGGTCAATAGCTTAAAAGATTAAAAGAACCGTTTCTTCTAAAACCATCCTGTCATATTCTCAAGGTAAATATATATGTCCCCTTCCCCATAATACAACCGCACTATGACCTTCTACAATTTTATTTGCCACTTTTCACATTATGAAGAAACAGTGTTATGATGATACAGTATGAATTCTGCTTTTGCAGATGGAACAATGTATTAGGCAGTTTGTTTATGGAAAAGTCTAGAATAATTAAACTATCGACTTCACAATCAAAAGATGGAACAAAAAAGCAACCACAAAACAAAGTTTATCTTTCCTACTCACATTTTCTCTACATTTATTTTTTGTTTGTCTCACCTTTATATATTTTTACAATTAACTCAAGGCACAGAACATATCCAACACACCTTCCTCCTCATATTTTCCCCATAACAACAACCATGAGATGGATTGGGCTGAGAGAGTGACTGGCCCAAAGTCCCCCGGGAGCTTTCATAGCTAAGTTGGGACTTAAACTTGCTTTCTAGTCTTGTACCTTAACCATTAGATCAAACTGCCTTAAATATACCAGCAAAACTTGTTAATAGCTTCACATAGGTATGTTGACCACAATTTCCTGAAATCTAAAGATTCATGAATTGAAATCAAGACCTATTTTAATGCAATGAACTTTAATGCAATGAAGGTGACTTTAAGCATTCTGCAGATTCAGTGACTCTTCTGTCACTTCTGAGTTGGCACCAATATGCAAATTAGCAGCTTTATTAGATTCTATATGGAGAATGCTAACTGGTATGATGAGCTTCATGACACCAATGTTAGTTGGAAGCTAAAGTTAACACACATTAATCATTCTATTAGAAAATGTTTAAGAACATCTTCATGTTTAAAAGTTTTCTTCTTTCAAGCCCCCTTCTAACTCTGTTACGTGTGTGTGTGTTTTACAATTGCAATAATGCCCTAACCCTAAGCCTAAAACAGATTTAGGTTGATATAATGCATGCAAAATCGAAATACCTTTGTCTCTATCCACTTATCATGTGACTGTGGGAAAACCATAAACGGGAAATAAGAAACCACAAAACCTCTATGGAATCTCTCTCCTCAGTGTCTTACTGTATGTAATTGTGGCAACTTTGATTTTTGCTGACCCATCCTGAAGAAGCAGCAATGGATAAACAAAAGTGAGAAAACAAGCTCTATAATTGCAGCAAATTCACTGTGGCTGAACAGTAATTGAATAGGAGTGTAGTACACTTGACTACGGTATTTGCTGATTTATGGTTTGTTTTTTCATTTGGTAGTTTCATTTAAACTATGGACAGACAGTGGCAACTCTCTTCTATGGTTTTATCTAGGCCTTACTCTTACCTGACTTCTTGGGACAATCACACTCAGAATAGGGACAATGATGGAGACCCAGACTTGAAGGGATCAGATGATTCAATAAGACAGCAAGTGGGATATCATTATGAGCCATGGTGGTGCAGTCAGTGGTGGGATTCAATTGTTTTTTACTACCGGTTCTGTGGGCGTGGCTATGCTGTCATGTGACTGGGTGGGCCAGCGCACCATTACCACCCGCGCCCCATTTTTTTGCCTAGAAAGCCACTCTGAAGCCTCCTGGCAGCCAAATAGGGATGGGGGGGGCATGCCGCACTCCCGTGCCCCGTTTTTGGCATAGAAAACCTCCCTGAAGCATCCTGGCAACCAAATAGGGGCATGTGGAGACTCCTGGAGGGAGGGGAGGGGCCAAGTTTACCACACTTTAAATACCAACATTTCATTGCCACTTGTACTGCAATTCACTACTAGTGATGGGAAAACATCCTCCCTAAAACAAGCTTTAGGAACACAGGAAAAGCTGTATGTCCCACATAGCTCCCTCCAAGGCCTTACAGGATTCCTACATCACTGGTTGTTCATTATCTAACAGTATGGCTGATCCCGGGTTTAATCAGGAGAATATGAGCTCTGGTGGAACTATAAAAGCAGCAAGCAGTAACTGTGAGACTCACTCACTCTGCCATAAGATTCTTGGTGTGAATGTGCACCTGCACTTATGCCTTATGCAAACATTCCCCCTCTTCTGAGTAGTAGGTAAACTATTTATTTACAAGCTCCTCATAAACCGGTTATTTGGCAATCAACCATTATTTTTAATGCAGTCTGGTTAATCACAGAGAAGCACACTTCCAATTCGCAAAAGTATAAAGGGCATGAATTTATTCTAGTACAGCAGCTTTTATAGTTTTATCTTCTGATATTCTCAGGTAATGTTGAAGGATCTTTGTGTATTGTCTGTTTTGTAGCATATATTTCCCGTCCTTCTTCCAGTAATTTGTTGCTGACTTGGATGCATTATTTATTTTGAATCCTAAGGAAATTATTTGAAAAAGACTGTCACAATTTAATTAGTTCCTTAACACAGAAAGTGGAAGGGAGGGGTTGTATTTCGACAATAGAGGTAATTGGAACTTCCTAGTTACCTAAGCTAGTTACCATCATTCACAATCTGATATAGGAATCAGATCTTGTTTACAATTACACAAAGGGTCATGAAGGAAAAGGGAGGGCAGCACCACCTTTCCCACCTTTTATCTTTTTTATTTGAGAAAAAAAAGGGAAATCCTCTCCAAATGGTCTTGTCAAGGGAATTTTTACATTTAAGGGAGTTGAAAACAAAAAGAATATAAATGAAATCTTTAGAAAGGCTTTACAATGTGGGGCCTTTATTGCAGATGGCTGGAAAAGATAGCCACCACCTTTTTTGGGTGGGGGTGTGAATCTATTCTAGCCTTAAATAGACTAGGGTCCATTTGAAACTAAAGTTACCCCTTTTGGTTACTTATTTGGATAAGCTAGCTGAAGTTAATTTCCTCCCTACCATGACCCAAAGGGATGCAGTGGCTCAGTGGGTGAGCTTGTTGATCAGAAAGATCGGCAGTTTGGCGGTTCGAATCCTTAGTGCCGTGTAACGGAGTGAGCTCCTGTTACTTGTCCCAGCTTCTGCCCAGCAGTCCGAAAGCATATAAAAATGCAAGTAGAAAACTAGGGACCACCTTTAATGGGAATGTAACAGTGTTCTGTGTGCCTCTGGTGTTTAGTCATGCCGGCCACATGACCACGGAGATGTCTTTGGACAGTGCTGGCTCTTCAGCTTTGAAACGGAGATCAGCACCACCCCCTAGAGTCGAGAACAGACTAACACATAAGTGTGAGGTGAACCTTACCTTTACCATGACCCAGTTAAGCATGCCCCAAGAACTGCAAACATACCGGTTTCTAAGTTGACTTGAACATACATATACAACCGTGTGCACATACACACACACAATTGCCTCATTATTGTTTGTTGCAGTCACCCAAAAATTATTTGGACCGGGTTTGGTGTTTTTGTCTGCCTAATCAAGTCCTTCCCAAGGACCTCGGATGGGCAAAACGTGGATGTTTAATGGTGTATGGTGTTACAGATACGGTCAAGGGATGTGATAAGTAAAGCTGCCTTTTGCCACTGACTGATGGTGAATTTCCCGATACAGACTGTGTTCAAGAGATGCTCCAGTTGTTTTGGCATTACTCCCAAGCCGCCTATGACTATTGGTACTACCTTTGTTTCTTTCCCCCACAGCCGTTCTGCTTCTAATTGTACATCTTCCCGCTGATGCTATTCTCAATGGTCCATTCAGAAAGAACAATGCTGTTTATGACCACCCCCTTCTTTGAAATTGGCCGACGGGTGGTGTGTGTGTTGTGTTGTGTTTTGTGTGTATATATTAGAGAAAACCCAGAAGAGCACCCGGAAAAAAAACCCCTGAGAACAGGTAACCTCAACCTCCAAACGCTGGTTAGAAAGAAGCCAAACGGAGGGGG
>JANHGC010003747.1:78647-88737 GCA_027560395.1 Boaedon fuliginosus | reverse complement strand
ACCAGGCTCAGGGTCGACTCAGCCTTCCATCCTTTCTAAGGTCGGTGAAATGAGGACCCAGATTGTTGGGGGCAATATACTGACTCTGTAACTGCTTGGGGAGTGTTGTAAAACTCTGATAAGCAGTATATAAATCTGAGTGTTGTTGCTATCCATGTTGTAAGCCACCCAGAGTCCTTTGGGAATTGAGCGGCATAAAAATGTAACAAACAAAAAACAAACAAACAACTCTTATTGTAAGATAGAAGAACACATGAACAAGAAAGTTCTGTCCTATCTAATGTTAACTCTTGTTAAGATGAACAAGAACAAAGAAAATTCATATGTGTGTGTGTGTGTGTGTGTGTGTGTGTGTGTGTGTGTGTGTGTGTGTATGCAAGCTCACTATTTCCTGGTTTCTAGCCTGGTGCCTTAACTACTTTCACCAACTTGGGTCTCATATAGAAGCATGTGAGGACTCTTTCAGAAACACCACTTTGAATTACACAGGAAAATTTAATGTTGCTATAAGTGAAAGGTTTCACTTCAAAATAGTCAATTTCCAGAAACCAGCTTAAGACAAGTAATTCTGCAAGACATTAACAAGTTTTGGCATACATTTTGTGAGTGTGTCACAGGAAATGATTTTGGCTCAAACTACTAATCAGAAATTAGAAATTATAGCAATTATAGCAATCTTTGAAATGGTGGTTTAAGACTATAATTTGGAAAGAATGGATGTAAAGGTACAAGAGACAAATTAAAGATTCACACAGAAAAGTTTGTTTAAAACCATTTTGGAGAGAAGAGCTAAAAATGAAGGCAGCTTCGGATAACAGGATTTAAAGGCACAGTAAGATATGACTGCTAAATAAATAAAGAGAAATAAATAAGAAATAAAAATAATATTCCACAGCTGGGAGCATTTGGATATCAAATTACTCGTGCAAAATGTTGGCCCAATCATGTATAGAAATAAATACATATATAAATAAGACCAAACAAGAAAAGATATGAATATAAATACAAGTTGCAAATGTTTGAAAAAGCAAACAACAGGCAGCCGGGACAAAGGATTTCAATTCTACAAAAATGACTTTCTAAGTTCAGAAGAAATTTCCCTCCAAATTCAGTGACCAGTGGTGGTAGGAGATATTCTGAATGGTAAAGTATATATATGTATATATACCATTAAAACAATCAAAATGCAAAAACAGAATACCACAGATACTCCTTGACTTACCACAGTTCATTTAGTGACTGTTCAAAGTTACAACGTTACTGAAAAAAGTGACTTATGATCATTTTTACACTTCCAATCATTGTAGCATCCTCTTGGTCCCATGATAAAAATTCAGATGCTTGGCAACTGACTCATATTTATGACAGTTGCAGTGTCCCAAGGTTATGTGATCACCTTTTGCAACCTTCTTAAAAGCAAAGCAAAGTCAATAGGCAAGCCAGATTCACTTAATTATTACTAACTTAATAACTGCAATCATTGACTTAACAACTGTGGCAAAAAAGAGCTGTAAAATGGGGCAAAATTCGCTTAACAAATGTTTCACTTAGCAACAGAAATGTTGGACTCAGTTGTGATCATAAGTTGAGGACTACCTGTAATTGTTACCTTGCAGTATAGACAAATAAATAACCTCTCTTCTGACATTATTTCTCATAACTCTCTATCATGATAGTATTAATGGTTCATATAATTCACTGAATGCAAATGTAATCATTTTTAATCAGCGTAGCAGGTTAGGAAACCCATAAACCAAATATTAATCTAAAAAGTTTTAAAACTATTGAAAAACGTTTGTTTTGAGACAACATCTCAGAGTATTTTCTTTTTTAGTACTTTAACAAGAAATATTCGACATAGAAGAGGTGAAAAAGTAATTATAAATGTACCAAGTAAGTGAAAAAAGCAATTTACTGTTAAAAAAAAAAAATTAAAAAAAATAGCCAGGAGCTTAACCTTTTTTCAAATGTCTTATTCAGTATTTAAGGACAAGAATACTCTATCACCATTTATAGAAACATTTCCTAGCGATGATGGTGAAGCAGCAAGAGCAGCTAAGCCCGATCATGTATATATGGATGCCATGGGATTTGGCATGGGCAATTGTTGCCTTCAGGTAAACTCACTGTAATAAGTATACTGTTAAGTATTTGTACTGCTCTGTTTTGGTTTTGTGTTGTTTTCATAACAGCCGTTCAGATTTTCCAGTCACATATTCTGTAGCCAGATTTTATATATTACATGCACGTATTTTTCTCTGCTGTTTATTGCACAGCTAGGCACCTTTTTTCTCCTTTCTAGAAATAATAACTTAAGTCAAGCACCATGCTAAGCTATGGTACTTGTTAATGTTTTAGAAGCAACTGATTGACCAGTAATAGACAGCAAATAATACATGATTAGTAATTTTCTACAAGTCTAACATCTAATAGACACACAAAGAGGAAACGTATGGGGTAGTTAAAACTGTCATAAGAAAGGAGATGGAAAAATAATAGCATAGTAGAGAAGATTTGAAAAATTGCATTGAAGAGTGAGAGGACTGAATTGTTAAACATGTGAAGGCAGTGAGTTGCAAAAATAAGGTACCGACAAAGCAAATAAATAAAACAAAGAATTAAATGTAATTTTATTTAAAGAGATTGGAATGGAAAAATTTACATTATACAATGTAAAGCAAAATAAAAGGTCATGAGGAACACAGATGTATTTAAAATTGTAAAATAATTGTAAAATAATTTGTCATCAAAATTGTAAAATAATTTTTCAAGTGAAAGATTGATACAAAAATGACACATCCTGATGTTTATGATGATGAAGAAGAAGGTGTCTAATGTGAAGAATGAATGTCAGTAGTATTAGATGAGTTAAAGGGAAAAGGACATGTAACAGTTAGGTCTTGCAAAATATAAGTGAAAATGTTCAATATATGGCTAAAAAAGGCAACATTTTTGCTGTTTACATTTGAATACAAGTAGTCCTTAGCCTGCAAGCATTTGTTTAGCCACTCTTCAGAGTTACAACAGTACTGAAAAAAAGTACCTTACACACAGTTCTTGCACTTACGTCTCTTGCAGCATCCCCATGATTAGATGATCCAAATTTGGGCGCTTAGCAACTGGTATGGATTTACAGCAGTTGCACCACTCCCGGATGATGTGATTGCCATTTGCAATCTTCCCAGTCAGCAAAATGAATGGTAGAAGCTGGATTTGTTTAACGACTGCATGATTCACTTAACAGCTGCAGTGAATTGTTTAACAACCATGGTTTAAAAAAAGGTCATTAAATTGGGCATGACTCACTTAACAACCATTTTGCTTAGCAATGCAAATTCTGGTCCCAGTTTTCATAAGTCGAGGACTACCTGTACTCAAATTGTCATAAATCAATTTATGATTTGGAACCGAAATCTTAAGTGAGTCTGCATAGGTACTTTTTGTTTCGGAGGAAGAAAGAAAAGCAGTGGTGGAATTGCTGTGCATATCTTTCTTTCCGAAATGAAATATGTTATGGAACATGTTGAAAACTAAAGAGTGCATATGATAGTGTTCGTTATGCCTAGTGGCAACGAGATTCTGGAAGGAAGAAAAAGGGGACTTAATTCCACTGTATGATCCCCGGTCTTGCAGTTAGAAATTCAGGGGACCCATTTTTATAATTTCTGGAAAGTGCGGTAACATTGACATGCACCTTTAACATAAATCATGATAAATTTTTATTTATTATACAGGTAACATTCCAAGCATGCAGCATTTTTGAAGCAAGGTATCTTTATGATCAGCTAGCCACAATCTGTCCCATTGTGGTGAGTGAAATCATTTTATTGTTGTGTACATTTTTATTCAGAGACATACTTTATTATATTTATATAAAACTTTTTTAAAACTGTTTAAAAAAGATTTAAAAGCATGATCGCTGAGGCAACCCTCAAAACAATCAGTATAAGATTTGTAAATTAGTGGTGATAGCTTATGTTCAGTAAGTGAAACTAAAATTTCCCATACTTGATTAATTATATGGAAAGAATAAAAGAGATCAGAGAAGCCTGCAAGCTGTTGCTTAGGGGCTGAAGGAGAAAATACAACAAGAGGTAATGCAATATTTGTTGCCATGCCCATGTCGCACATTTTACCTTGACATAATCTTATATCCTCAAAGTACTGTCAGCATAAGAATAACAGAGTTGGAGAGGAGGACCTTGGAGGTCTAGCCCAAACACCAGTCCAAGCAGGAGATCCATACCACTGATGACTAACCTTTTTGGTGCCGAGTGCCCAAAGCGTGCACGCGCAACCCCAAAATGCAATGTGAATGCCGCCCATGCATGTGCCCCATCCCCATGCATGCGTCCCATGCTCCCTCGCCCATTTTTAGCTTCCAGGTTGGTTCAGGAGGCTTCCAGGTTGGTTCAGGAGGCTTCCAGGTCCAAAACAGGGTGTGGGGGGCTGCGCGCATGCGCACAAACTCCAAAATGCAATGCGAGTTCCCCACACACATGTGCTCTGCATGCATGCATGCATCCCCTACATGCGTTCTGCACATGCACAGCAGAGACCCAAAAGCCAGCTGGCCAGTGGAAGGTGTGTGCACGGTGGAACTGGGCTGGGCCGGTGGCTGGTGTGCCCTCAGAGAGGGCTCTGCATAGGTTTGCCATCACGGTCCTATACTATTTCAGACATGGCTGTCCAGTTTCACCTTAAAAGCCTCCAGTGATGGAGCATCCACAACCATCCAAGCCATTCCATTGTTTAATTAATAGTTAATTGTTCTCACTGTCAGGAAATTTCTCCTCAGTTCTAGGTTGGATCTCTTCTCGATAAGTTTCCATCCATTGCTTCTTATCCTATCCTCAGGTGCTTTGGAGAATAGGTTGAGCCCCTCTTTTCTGTGGTAGCCCTTCAGATACCCTGCTATCATGTCACCTCTAGTCCTTCTCTTTATTAGACTAGACATATCCAGTTCCTGCAACTATTCATCATGTTTTATAGCCTCCAACTTCCCAATTATCTTTGCTGCTCTTCTCTGCATCCTTCCTAAAGTCTTAACACCTTTTATCATGATGACCAAAAATGGAGGCCGTATTCCAAGTGTGGTCTTACCAAAGCAGTATAAAGTGGTACAAACACTTCATGTGACCTTCATGCTATCCCTCTATTGATGCAGCCTAGAACTGCATTGTCTTTTTTTTTTTTACACTGCTGGCTCATATTTAATTGGTTGCCCACTAGGATTTTTAAATCCCTCCCCTAGTTACTGCTGTTGAGCCAGGTACCACCTATTTTGTAACTCTGCATTTGGTTTTTCTTTTCCAAGTGTATACCTTACTTTTCATAGTTCTTACAGATTCATAATTTTCACTTCTCAAACTTGAGGTATGCACTATATTGGGACTGGAAGGGGACATAGAGTATATATCCAGTTAGAAAAAGAGACTAGAGTAGTAGAAGATGCTGACTGGGGTGCAAATGAGGTCTGCTTGGCTAATACAACAATTCGTACTATTGTAAATAATGGCGACTTGATGAACACAAGCAGAGCATCTTGTATTTCAGGATCATACTTGCTTAGCTTTATATGGTATTACATTGATAATTTGTCACATTACATTCTCTCCAATATTCTTTTAGATGGCCTTAAGTGCTGCGGCTCCTTTTTACAGAGGCTATGTGACAGATATTGATTGCCGTTGGGGAGTTATATCTGCATCAGTAGATGACAGAACAAGAGAGGAGAGGGGTCTAGAGGTATGTCAGTTTCATATGTAGATCAGTTGTTTCTCTAGTATGTAGTCTTGATTACAGAGTTGCAAACCCATTTATATTAAAATGCTTTGATCATTCTCTTACCATAGTATGATCTTCATATAAAATGTTCTGATATTTCTTTTAATTTCCCATAGGCAGAATCACTGATACATTTTCTTTGCCAAAATATTTTTGAATAAGTGTACGAAAATGTGGATGTGATTAATCTTGTCCTGAAACTGGATTGAGCAATAAAAATATATAGCAACTGAAATTATCTAAGGAATAGCACTCTCTTTGCATTGGGGGTTGTATTTTGTTTTACTTAAGAGGACGACATTTAGGAGCTGTGAGCAAAGCAGTTAAGAGTTTGCAAGAGTGGTTACTCTAGGTATTCATGCTGTTGCACAAAAATCTCTTTTCCTAAACTTAGCTTTCATTCCTTGAAAACTTACCTTATTAATTTTAAGTGTTTTGCTCATTAGGTATTTTTTTTTGTTATTTAAATCTGTTTGAATGTAGAAAGTGAAGACATTTTTACATTTACTTTTCTCGGCAATGCTAAAGGAAATGGTTTCCGAGTGACTAGTTTTGAAATGTTTTGGCTTTCCACACCAATTGACAGTCCTGATATTCCTGTAATGAATATCAAAGTCAAACCTAGCTTGCCTTCTAAAATGGATAAGGTTGATCAGATTAAGCCATCAAAAATTGAGAAATTGGAATATAGAGGTATGAAAACTGTTTCAGCTTTATGTATTCTGAGGGGGTTTTTTAGATCAGATTTTGAGGTGCTGTTTGGTATACAACTATTCTCATCAGATTTCAAATCAGGTTCCGAGTATGAAATTAAAAGTATTTATGTATATCAATATTCATATTTACCATGTATAATTATTGCTAATAGCAGGAGATAAAATTAGTAAAATTCAGCCAGATTTGGTTGAATTTTGGTACTTGCCTCTGATGCTTCATTATTCTAACTATCTGTAACCTTTTCTAGCATGGCGATTGAGGAAACCTTATTGATCCCTATCTCACTTGCCTAAGATTGCCTAAGATTTTCCTTCATTGAAGAGATTTATTATCTCCCTCTCTTTACTTTTTTCTTTAGTATATTTTACTTTTCTTTTCCCATTATGGATTTGTATCATTTAATAATTTCATAATGTTTGTTAAATATTGTTAAACATTCTCCCAGCCCTTTTATTATGAATAGTCCACATTACTAAATAATTAAACTATTGAAAAATATGTTTGCAGTTTTGGTTTCAATGCTACATTGACTCAGTGTTATAGTATCTCTTGCAGATAATGACAATAGGTACTAGACATTTCTCTTCTTAAATTACATAGCCATTGAAGAACAACCGTTTCAGAATCAATAAATCCAGATACGATTCCATAGACAGTTATCTCTCAGAATGCGGTGAAAAGTACAATGACATTGATTTGACAATAGATAAAGAAATCTATGAGCGTCTAGTAAAAGAGGGTAAGTATTTAAATCAGTGTGACAATGAGGCTCCACGCCTTTGTCTTGTTTTTTCCCCCTTAATCAGACACAATCGTTAAAAAGGACTACTTGTGATTAATTTAAACAAGCTGTTCTTGAAGTATAACACAAAGCAGCATTAGAGGTGCTAGTTAATTTTTGCCGTGATCCATCATCTTGAAAGCAGTTTTTTTTCTTGATTGAAAGAATGAGTCAACTATTACATTTCCTATCAAACTCAAAATATTTTATTCATGTGTTTGTGGTGACTGTTTCATCTCTCCTCGGCTGTATTGAGTTACTGCAGGCAAATAAATGTGCATATTATATATAATAAACTGACTTGCTTTTTAACAATGGATATCTCAATTTCTTGGTTTTGTAGGCATTGATCATCTTTTGGCACAACACATTGCTCACTTATTTATTCGTGACCCTTTGACACTGTTTGAAGAAAAAATACATCTGGATGATGCAAATGAATCTGATCATTTTGAGGTTATATTGCTATACTAGTTTATATTAAAAGTTGTACATAGTTTAAGATAGCATTTATTTTCCAATAAAAGGAATCAAAACTACAGCAGCATTTAGTTATCCCAAATAATTATTTGCTGCATACTTGTTTCTTCAGTACTTCTTAAATGACAACTTTCAAGTATGTATTTCATTGCATATTTCAACACAGATAAAAAATTCCATGTTTAAATTATTCATATCAGTAATGTGACAAAAACGTTTAATACTTACTCAATTTTCAGAGCATAGGTCAGTGTGTAATTTAGGGAGTGTAGTGTGAGTTGATTCCATATGAAAATATAGAAAACAAAAGGGTGAAAAGTGTATACCTGTTGAAAACACTGGTCTGCCCAGGACTCTCAAATTCTAATTAAGTATCAGTTGTGGAAAATCAAAAACAAGTGAATAACTACAGAATCTTCCTGTTATTTCTGCTCATCCTATGATTGGACAGGGTTGGACATGGTCCAGTTTCGATCAGTACAGATAGTATGCATTTATATCTCACCTAAGAAAAGCAAACAAAATCTGAGAATACATTTACATAAAGCTAGCCCTCAGTTATCAACTTCTTGTTCAGCAACTGTTCAAAGTTGTGACAGTAGTGAAGTGATACTTAAGAACATTCCTGGCTGTTCCACCCCACCCCACCCCTCATGATCACAATTTGCAACCTTCCCTATCAGCTTCACCCAAGCAGAGATAATGGGGAAGTCTGTAGGAAGTTTATGAGTTGCTCCAGTAAATCTTCCCTGCGGTGGCAATCCTTCATCCATGGACTTCCTGATCTTGCACCACACTGTGGCACCTCCACAAATCTCTGTATGGCCTACGTTGCGCCTCTTTGCTGGGACATCCTCTACTTCCCACTTAACAATCCATCTTGGATTACAATGATAACTAGGTCTGCTCAGTCAAGGACTGTCTGTATAATATTTTAAATGTTTTCAGTACAAAGTCCCTTTCATGCTTTGTTAGTGCAGTTGATGCAGTTTTGCAGCTTACTGTTTTATCATGAGCTCTCAATAGTATTAAGGTCTTACTTGCTATGATGAGCACATAGAGTTGCAGTTATGGCCTAATAACACCTATTTTGTCTCCTGTAGAATATTCAGTCAACAAATTGGCAGACAATGAGATTTAAGCCTCCTCCCCCAAATTCAGATATTGGATGGCGAGTTGAGTTCAGACCAATGGAGGTAAGAACTAAACATGCTCAGTGGATTATGTTATGAATGAAAAGTGTTGTACATATTTTAGTACATTTGCGTCTTTTTGTTCATATTTCTTATTTTGACATTTCCATAATACACATTTAAGTATCTTGATGCAGTTTACCACCACTACAAGCAATGATTGCCTGCCATAGAATCTAAGCCTGGAATAGTCTTAATTTCAACTGAAATTGTAATCAAATCAGAAAGTATCATAAATTCCATATCATTCCTTAATCATGTTTTCTTTGTATAATGCTGCATTTGTTCTGAAATACCTATTTCAAAACATTGATGTGCGAGTGTTATTTTGGCTGTATCAGAAGTTAACATTGGTGATAATTGGCAATTTTGGAATTCTCAAAAGAGAACATGTAACAGCAGAATTCTATACAATAGTGATTCCCAACCTTTTCTTCACTCCGGACCTTTAAATACCTTTTGTGGCCACGAACCATGGCCACAGACCCCCAAGACTCAGGATTTAAATCATAATATTTATTCAAGCCTTCCCTGTGATGACATCGCAGCCCTACAAGGGTCCAGAAACCACAGGTTGAGAAGCACTGCTATATAAATATATCTAACCATATTAGTTGGTTTCTGGAATTCTATTTTGGGAAAACTTGCACAAAAAGGTCTTGATAATATTTAGCAAAAGATTCTAAGTCTGATATCTCACAGTCTTTATCAGAATCTATCATGTAATCTTTCTGCACTATATTTGAGACATATACAATATACATACCTCAACAATTCTAAAGTATACTTTACAATTTCTAGGTCCAGTTAACAGACTTCGAAAACTCAGCATATGTTGTGTTTGTTGTACTGTTGACTCGAGTCATTCTCTCATACAAATTGGATTTTCTCATTCCTTTGTCCAAGGTAAGAGTGTTTTGTGTAATACTTATTTATTTTTCTTTTGCAATGCCAAATCAATAGTCTCAAAGCATTTTATAAACATAATCAACAAAAACATCCATATGAATGAAGGCAAATATATGTGTCCTGGGATAATGTTAGAGTATCAAATCTAAACATAATCAACAAAAACATCCATATGAATGAAGGCAAATATATGTGTCCTGGGATAATGTTAGAGTATCAAATC
>JANHGC010003747.1:0-11614 GCA_027560395.1 Boaedon fuliginosus | reverse complement strand
TAATTTGTTGTATTGTGCCGCCTCGAGTTCCCCTTGGGTGAAGAGAGGCGGGGTATAAATCTAATAAATTATTATTAATTATTATTAAGCATGCACAAACGCAGCTCTATTTGCACGAGGGGTGGGCACCATGCAATTGGAGCACACACGCACTCACCAGCTTGCTTGCATACATGAGAATGCGCATGTGCGCTCACCTGCCCTTTTCACAGCCCAGTTCCAAACTGCTCATGGCCCAGGAGTTGGGGACCCCTGGTATAGAATGCACGAAATATTGTTCTAAAAGATAATACAACGGACTAATGAAATGAAAGTTTTTAAGTTAAATGTTGCATGGTTTGTCTCTTCCCCCCCAGCCCCACCCCTCCAGTTGTTAGTTTGGTGGGAATCTTAATAGGTGTTCAACTTGTCCTGGTTCTGTGTCCCAAATTTAGGAGGATGAGATAACATCTTGAATATAGTGAGGAGCACCTTTGGATCTCCCTGAAATTAGGACAGTTGAATGAGCATCCCCCTATGAAGAGAAAGTTCTGTTCACATTTTACAATAAACTATAGTTTATTTTTCATTCCTGTAAGGGAGACTGTAGTTTGAGCAAACATTAATTCTGATCACAAATCAGATTCTGCCCCTTAAGGCAGTCTGAGTAAGGGAAGGTACTCATTTAAAAAAAACTTTTTTAAAACCTGATTTCCCCCCCGCCCCTTCTCTTTGGTACTGTAGCAAAAGCTATTACTGACTTAACTCTCTGTGTGTTTGTGTTGGTTTTTTTTAAAGACTTACAACAAAAAAGCAACCTCCAGAAGGAAAGAATATCAGAATGGGTCTGCAGCTGCTATGAACGGGCACACAAATAGCTTTTCTTCTTTTGCGAACAATGTGAAGCAAATAAAACAAAGGAAGGATTGAAGACCAAACTGAAAAACTATTCTGATATCCCAGGCAACAACAACAAAATCTGATTGTAAGCACAATATGTGTTGTGCACTGATAACTCTTGACAGCTACTGTAACTATTCCTGCCTAGAATAGTGTCGATTTATGTAGGATTTAACCAGTGCAAAACATCCTAGAAACTATCCATAAGCTAAAGTTGATGACGTTGATAATCCTGGATGATCATAGACTGAAGCATAAAATGTGGAAGGGAGTATTATTGTAGTATGACAGACACTGCTGTTGCCTTACTAGTTGATATAATAGGTGCTGAATTAGGATTCACGATTCCAAAAGTGTAATTCAGACTCATATTTTTAACTGTAGATAGTGCATGTTACTGTAATTTGTATGACAAAATTCGGTTCTTCTTTTTTTTTCCAGTAGTTTAAAACACACATGCCTTAAATCAAAATAAAAGCAGGGCCTAAAATCTAATTACCAGTTTGAAAATGTATGGAACTGTTTCATTCTAAGAGGGCAGCTTCTCAAGCGGCATTTTGTGCCCTGGTAAAGATACCAAAAAGAGAAGCACAGGGTCATTGATGAAAAGTTCACATACATGTATACATGTGGATCTCCCCACATGTTCAAGCGTACAGCCTCATTTCCTGTGGAGGGATTATATTTACAAAATTGGTGATATGATCTCCTTAATTGACCCTTTTCACAAATGGCTATCTTCAGGTCTAGAATATAAAAAATGTCTATCTACCATACAAGTGGTAACCCTGAAAGGCAGGGCAATCCCCTGTAAGCCCTTCACACACGCAGTATGTTGGGCATCCCGATTTGAGGGAGGCATCTCCTTCAGCCGAGGTGCAACGTTGTTTAATTCCTTCCACAAATCAAAAGAGACCCAGTGAGCTGTCGATGACGTGCAGACACGCTCAAAGGCACTCATGCTTCTATATATGTTTGAAATGCTTAAAAAACAACAACAACCATGGCCATTTAGTTGGACTTGCTCTTCTTCTTGTTTTCTTGTAACAAGTCTGTCTGCAGCAGTTCACCTTTTAAAAGTACTTTTTTCCCCTCTCCTTAACTTTCAATAAGCCATGGAAACTGCGTGTTCGCTTTGGCAGTGTCTAGAATGGGATGCTGACTCTCTCTTAAGCATTGCCGGATGCTTAGGGAGGCTAGCCTGCTACCTTTCTCCCACCAAACGTTTCCAGTGTTGCGTCCTGAAAATTGTTGCTGTTTCCTTTCAAAACGACCGGCAACATCTGAGGTGAAACCAGCTGTGGGCTTCTCCTCTTCCCCTTGAGGAAGGCACGGCTCATTCTTTTCCCATTTCATCATGTCTTTCCCTCGGTTGAAAAAACATAGGATGAATCTTCAGGTTGGACCACGGCGAGCCAAGGAAAGGGATTGTGATTCAATTGTGGTCAGATCTCTGAAAATGCCAGATGGTGAGCAGCATATTCTCATGGCATTGTTTCAACCACACTTCAAAGCTATCCCTGGGCAAATCTAGCGTTTGCCCTGTTTTTCCTAGTTTTTGCCAATTATTGTAATTACAATTTTAAGAAAATTTTGGGATGAACCCTGGCCCACACCCACACCCTTCCTCTGCAGTATTGAACCCGGAGTATACTTGAGAATGAATAGTGTAGAGCAGAGAAGGCTACACCTGTTTAAGGAAAACTTTTCTGCAAAATAGGGAATCTGCCCTAGTGCAAATAGGAATCCTTCCATTCATACAAGCAACTCCTGAATCCAACTCATTGACTTTAGAAATGTGCCTCTAGTAAACGTTTTCCAGTTTTTGCCTTTTCAAAGTGTTGCGTTAGCTCATGTCAGATTATGGTTATATGACAAATTCTTGGAACAAAATGAGATTTGTTTCCTTTCATTCATTTTTCTCCGGTTCCTTGTGTTGTCGGACGTTTATTTCGGAACTGCTTGTTGAAATCTCTGTTGTAACTGTTCCCTCCCACACACAAACCACACAGAGATATATACAGTGTTGGTTGATAAGCAGGTATCTGTAAAGAAATAGACTGTGTAGAATGGTGGTATTTTAATCTGTTAACATGCTAATCTGTACTTTGTATCAAGCCATTCCCTCCATCCTTGTCTGTCCAAGTTTATATATTAAAAGAGTTTTATGATTTTATATTTATACAGATATGAGTTTACCATGTTCTCGCTCAGCTAATGTCGGAGACTAATTATTAGTTCTCTTTATTAGCTTTGCATATTTGATTTGATTCTTCTTCGACCAATCCCTCCCTTCCCCCACCCCTTCCTGTTTCTGAATTAGACAGCACTGATTTACTTTGTGTGTGTGCCTCTAAGTGTGTATGTGTGTGTGCGTTTAATGTTCTCAAAACTTATATGTACATGTCTTGGTTTCTAGGTATTGATTTGCAAAGTTTTCACATATTTCATACAGCAGCTTTACCATTCAAACAGAATATGCTGTCTAAATATGTGTGTGCTAAAAATAAAAAAACAACAACCCTAGCTTGTCAGAAAGACCTGCATTGTTATGTTTTGTGTTTAACCATTAAATCATTCTTGATACCTGTGCTTGTGTTTTAATATATTGACACTTTCATAGACCCAATGCAGCTTTGTAACTCATCTGTTATTTAATGCTTGTATTTTTACATGAGATATTCCACCACCACCACCCCCTTTACACACCACCAATACTGATGAACATTTTTTCCCCTTTTTGGTAGTTCCAGGAATAAATAAGCCACAACTTAACTTTTGAAAGGAAAAATTAAGTAGCATTCAGCAAACTGACTTTAAAAATGTCTCCGTTTAAATTTTTCTCATGTGTTTTTCCCATGCTCCCCTGTTGCTTGCACAGAGAACAAAGTTCCCACTGGCATGCATAAAAACTTTCCTCATGTCACAAGTTGATTCCAATTATGACAATTGGAGTCGGAGGGAAAGGATTGTAAAGGCCTTGTGCCTCCTTTGTCCTGGTTTGCAGTAGTGATTCTGTACTGGGAGTTGTTCAGTATCAATAAGGAATGTCATCTGAGTCAGAAACTGGGTCAAATACAAAGCCAAGGAGATTTGTAAACTGCAGCTCACAGATGGATCTTTATTCATGCCCAGACCTGAAGCAAAAGTTAGGAGTCTTATTTAGGCCTGTATATTCACACACACACACTCCCGCTCTCTCTCCTCTCTCCCCCTCCAGATTCATATTTGAAGATATTTTATAATACAAAAAAGCCTCACTGAACAGTTTTTAACAGACAGTACAGTGACAGATAATTGCCTGCGCTATACTTAGCTGATGTTTTACTAAAGTATTTTAATAAAAATGTTTTTGAAAACCCTCATGTTGTTTTCTACCCTAAACTACCCTCTTAACCTACAATTCCATATCCACTTAACTTTGAGAAGGTCCCACAGCACTTGATCAAGTTTACATCCAAGTAGGCTCAGAAAGGCACTGTTACCTGGGCAGGGGAGGATCTCATTCAATTGAAAATACTGTTTCCTTCCATTTAATTTATTTCTAAAGTGACGGGATATTTGTAGCTCAGGCTTGAACTGGAGGATCCTTCGTGCCCTGTGAGCTTGGCTGTTTTCTTGTAGATGTTGCATTACCAAATAAGATACAATCAGTGCTAGTGCTGGGAGGGTAAGCTACTGTATATAAGCAGGCAATAAACTCCCACACACTGATATTGGTGATGTTATCTAGTTTGGTAATGAAACCTCTGCAAGAAAAGCACCAAGCTCAGGGAACACCAAGGATCCCATTGCTCAGGAATTCCATTTACAGGTGTGGAGCAATTCTTTTACAGTCTTAAATCAAACGTCCTTCCCAAGCTCCCCTAGAGCAGTGTTTCCCAACGTCAGCCATTTTAAGATGAGTGGACTTCAACTCCCAGAATTCCCCAGCCAGCACTGCCCTAGAGGACAGAAACCCTTCTCCTTGGTTTAGCTAGCAGTTCCAGAAGAATCCTCTTCCCCCTTCTTTTCCCCTTCCAGAGATTGCTTTGCCTGCTTGCTCAGTGAGAGAAAATATCAGTGTTCCTGTTCACTTCCTTGCCAGATTGCAAATTCATCATTGCCAGTTTCTTTCAGTTTATTCAATGGCAATTGGATCTGTAGAGTGAAACAGCATTTATATCATTTAAAGGCTATTTCTGAAAACCTCCTTGGTCATTACTCATATCATGGATAAGGTACGTACCAATTACTGTTCCTGCACAATACTGCAAGGGGCGGATTAATTTATGACGAAGCACCTCAATATTGGGACGGTTGCGGGACTCTTTCTAACAGCACGGTAACACATAATTGCCGCCCGGTCAGCTGATGTTTTGCTAAAGTATGTTAAATAAAATTTAAAACTTTCCTTTTGAGGCCACAGATGAGAAATTAGCAACGTTGGTATGATCAACACTGACTTCAAAACTCCAGGTGGTCATTAGATGACAGCAAAGATTCTTAGGCTTTTAGCTTCTTTGCTGTCATTTGGAGATCTGGAATGTGGTAGAATCTCCTTTTTCCTTGTTCCCTTTATGTACTTGTGGATGAATCAACAGACATTGTGTGTGATTACACAAAAGGGTGGATGCTTTGCATATACTTGGGAGATTAAATACATTTTCACAAAGGAAAGTAGCAATTTGCATTACATTTGCATATACTCATTTAATGTTTGTGCTCATTAGTTCTCAAACCATCTTGTGTCAGTTTTCTCCCAATATTATGTGATCTGCTGGTTACTGTCGAAGGACAGTGTCAAGGTCCCTGTTCTAGCTAAGGGTCTTTTAATCAAATTTCAGTGGGGGTTTAAAGATGTGGCATGTTTTCAGATAACACCTCTTCTAACGGCTTTCATCTCCATAAAATAGGCACACCAGGGGTCATCATATTTGCACATTTCCAATAGATAACTGGGTTTTCTTGGCTCCTACATTATATTGGTGTTAACAACATATCTGGAAGGTTAAATGAATGCATTTGAGCTGGTCATTCATGTGGCAATGGCAATAGTTTTAGAAGGTCACTCTAATTTCACCTTATGGAAAGGTTTCATTTCTGAAAAGGAAATGAATTCGGGAACACAGGCCTACAAAAATAACCCTATTCAAGACAGAGTATACTTGGTGAGGAACCATAATTGATAGCTTTAAATCCATGGCCATTTACCTGCTGGGCACATCTCTATCAGCATACCCCAAATGCACAGCTGTTATTTATTGATACAAGGTGCATTAGTCTATTGCTAAAGCTTTTAGGAGAGTTTCAGTGGGGTGGAGCAGGTCACTGGGTATTGTATTCCATCAAATGGATTCATGAGCAATCGTGATTGTTGTTTTTTTAAAGTGTGCCATTAGAAATGCCTCTGGACAGAAAGCAGTGGAGACCATGAGTTCTGGTCCCTCCTCAGTCATGAAAGCCAGCCGGGCGACCTTGGGCTAATCACTTTCTCTTAGCCCAACTCACTTCATAGGGTTGTTCTGGGCAAAATAGGGAGAGGGGGGAATATTAAGTATTCAGTATTTGCTGCCTTATTTGTAAAAATGATAGTGTAATACAAATATTTTTTTAAATATTAATTTAATTTTTTTTTAAAAAAAAACTAAAAATCATAACCTACCTGACAGCTGCAATTCACTTGGACAAACCAAGTGAAGGCCATTCTTGTCATGCTCCAAAAACTGAGAAAGATATTCTTCCAAACGGGTGTTTATTGTTCTACACCTATAGACAGAATCTTGCCAAAGTGAAACAAACTACGATCTAGTGAAGCTGGGAACTATTAGGGAGGGGCTGTCTTCACCCACTTTCTGTCACATGAATTAGCTGGACTGAGTTGTTTCTTGCTCCTCTGGAATGCCCCCTTCCCCCTGGGAATCCAATCTGATGAAAGGCTCCTTTGGGGCAAGTCTCACAACTCAAAACAGCTCCTTACAGGAGCTTCTAATGCCTGCTGTTGCTTTCTTTTCTCTGATTAGCACAGGAGACCAGGACAGCAGAGTCTGGTATGTCCTTTAGCCCCATAACTACGTGCTTTATTTCATATTGCTCGAGATATCCTGGTGTGATTGCTCATCACACTTGGCTGAGTCCAAAACTAATGGAGTATCCACCTCAGTTGAGAAGGGACATGTTCTTTTGTCTCGTGCTGGGAACAAAATTCATCTTCCCCAGCTCAGGGGCACTGATGTTCTTCCAAAGCAATCAACGTTACTGGAAATGGTCATTAAAAGGCTATTAGGCTAAGGAAAAAAACACCCTCTGCCAATTTTATGTTGCCTTTAATCTACTGGAGTGGCCTTTGGTCTTGCAGAAAATAACCACATACTTAAAAGAGTTTTATGCCAAGTGTCAGGCTTTACAGATTGTGTGACAAAAGGATCGCTTTTGTGTGTTCTCCATGCTTCAGTAATCCAGTAATCCAACTTTTTGTAATTTCTGTCTTTTAAGGTACCTCAAAAGTAAGGAAATGAATTTTGTAACTCTAGTACTATCAGATCTGGATTTCAAAGTTCCTAGTTCCTATAACCAGTCATGACTGGGAAGAGCCCCAGTGCCATATGATGGCTTCAAGGATTTGTGCAAACATGAAATATGATGCCTATGCTTGCCCAGTTCATTAGTTTACCATGCTGAAATGTAAATGTCAGAATGAACACTTGAGTGTATAGGCCTGTGTTGGCGAACCTATAACATGCGTGCCGGAGGTTGCATGCAGAGCCATCCTTCCGGGCACGCACGCCATCACTGAAGTGGGTCCACCCACCTGCCTGAGCTCCATGGCGGTTTCTCATACCTTTGCTGGAAGCACAGCTGATCTGTGTTCCGTCTCTGGAGACATGCGTGTGGGGGGGGCACGTGTGTGCACGTATGGTGTGTGTGTGGGGGTTGTGTGCATGCGCATGTGCCCCCCCCACACATGTGCACACGACCCCCACATACATGTGCATGCATGTGTGACCCACCCCCACACGCATGCGCATGCGCGCGCATCTCCAGAGCTGAAATACAGCTGATCCGATGATCAGCTGTGCTTCCAAACAAAGCAAAGAGGAGGGTGGGACAGCGTGGGGTGGGGGGGTTGCACACGCGCACATGGGGTGCAGGTTGCACACGGACGTCCGGCACACAGGGTGGCAAAAGGTTCACCACCACTGTTATAGGCAATCCATGATTAGTGACTGCCTTGTTCAGCAACAGTTCATACTTAACGACAGCAGTGAAAAAGTAACTTTAAACCAATTGTCACATGTATGACCCTCAGTGGTCTATAAAGCAAAGGAAAGCGACAACACCTAAACCAATATTTTTCTAATCTCATATTGATACATATGAAATAACAAACTTTTAAAAATCTTTTCTAAAGAAGATCATCCTAGCTTGGTCAAATTCTTCAGTGTTGAAAATTATGGCTGCTTTGCATGAATAATTGGATTATACTTTTTTTTTAAATTGTGCCTATTTTTTAACTTACATTTGTTTTATTTTTTCTTATTTGAGAACGAGGAGATAATTTTCTTACTGTAGGCAGAACCTCCAAATACATTATATATGCTAATAAAAATAGTAGAAAAATAAAACAATGTTGATTGGTTTCTTTTTCAATGAATAAATATTTGACCATAGACTACTATAGGTAATAGTAGGAGAAGCATGTGAATCGGTACCCTAGGGATGCTCAAGAAAGTTATGTCAAACTGTTAGAAAGTCATTCGCAGCAACAACCAACCTTTCCCTTTGGTTCCCATCAATTTCTCCTTTAAGACTATTTGTCAACATTCCTGAATCCAGGCCAATATATGATGCACATTCTAAATGTGCATTATATATGATTTAACAGCCACTAATAAAAACATTATCAATCCTTTCTGTAGCTAATTTTCATTTATTTCCTTAACTAAGGCTAACTTAGAGTCTCACAGGTTACAGGTGGTCTTCAACTTACAACAATGTTCTTAGTGACCGTCCAAAGTTACAAAGGCACTGAATAAAAGTGACTTATGACCATTTTTCACACTTACGACCATTGCAGCATTCCCATGGTCAAGTATTTTACATGCAGATGCTTGGCAACTGACTCATATTTTTGATGGCTGCGGTGTCCTGGGGTCATGTGATCTCCTTTTGCGACCTTCCGACAAGCAAAATCAGTGGGGAAACCAGATTCCGACCATGTTACTAACTTAACAAGAGCAGTGATTCATTTAACCAATGTTGCAAGAAAAGTTGTAAAATGGGACAAAACCCACTTAACAAATTTCTGTTAGCAACATCAATTTTTGGCTCAGCTGTGGTCCTAAGTTGAGGACTACCTGTATTTAGGATACTCACATGTAGCTTTAGTGTTATTGAAATTGTATAAGCAACTGACTATTGTGTTTCCCTAAAAATAAGACCCTGCCTTATATTTTTTTGCCACCAAATAAGGCACCAGGTCTTATTTTCAGGGGACACAATCCACTGACTAAACTCACTTGTGTGTGTCGCCCCCGGACTCCTTTTCGCTGTCGGAGGCCTTCGGGAATCTCTTATTTTGCGGCCGC
Organism: Boaedon fuliginosus; assembly: GCA_027560395.1. NCBI lineage: Eukaryota > Metazoa > Chordata > Lepidosauria > Squamata > Lamprophiidae > Boaedon > Boaedon fuliginosus. The sequence goes on along the minus strand of JANHGC010003747.1, from coordinate 2,168 downwards.
CAAGGCTTTCCTGAAGGCCTCTGCAGTGGAAACAGAGCTTTGGATCGATCCTGAGCTTTGTTATCAGCTACAGAGGCCTTCGGGAAAGCCTTTCCAGCCTTACCGGCTGCAGAAGAAAATGGATGCTGCCAATGAATTCACAGTGCATCGTTATGTTTAAGAGGGCTATGACCTTTTCAGTCAGGCTTTTCTACTTTTCCAGGTAAAATACATAAAAAAATTCCATTGGAGGTTAAACACACGTAGGGTTAGGGTTAGGGTTAGGTTCCCCTGAACTCGAAGCGTAAAAATGGGTGTCGCCAATGAATTCGCAGCACATCGATATGCTTCTGAAAGCTAGAAAACCCTGACTGGAAAAGAATTCGGAGCACATCGGTATGCTTAGGAAGGCACTGACTTTTTCCGTCAGGCTTTTCTAACTTTAACTTAACCCTAACCTTAAGCGTGTTTCAGCTCCAACGGGATTTTTCCATGTATTCCATGTACTTTACCTGGAAAGGTAGAAAAACCTGACTGAAAAGATCACAGCCCTCCTCAGCATAATGATGTGCTGTGAATTCATAGGTGGCATCCATTTTCTACTACGCATACATGGGAACCTAACCCTAAGTGTGTTTAACCTCCAATGGGATTTTTTATGTATTTTACCTGGAAATATAGAAAAACCTGACTGGAAAAGTCAGTGCCCTCCTGAGCATACTGATGCACTACGAATTGATTTCAGTCAGGCTTTCTACCTTTTCAGGTAAAATACATGGAAAAATCCCATTGGAGAATAAATCCACTTAGGGTTAAGGTTAGGTCCCCATGAACTTGTAACGGAAAATGGATGTCCCTAATGAATTTGCCTGCTTAGTCACCTGCCACCCGGGCTGGCCCGGAAGGAGCGCATCCCCTTGTTGCAGGCTGGATGCGGGACCTGAGGCGGAGGGGAGGGGGAGCGGGCAGCAGCTGCCCGGAGGCCCCACAGAAGCCGAGAGCCTGGCCCAAAAGAATGAAGCAAAGATTGGTTTTGAAAGCAATGATGAGGGAAGATTGGTAAGTAGAGTTCCAAATCTGTTTGTCCTCATTCTTTTGCAAGATAGAAGAACTTATTTATTAAGGCAGAATCTGAATATTATGCTTTGTGTTTTGGTGTTTTTTTTTTTCAGACAAAGGAATCAAAGCAGAAAACAAAGGGCATTTGCCTGAGTGGAATAAAATGTTAGACCTCACCTCACTTGATCCAGAAATACACTGCGATTTGTCACTTGTTTTATTTGCCAATTCTTTATTTAGCTAGAAGAGAAAGAAAATGTTAGCCTCAGTCCATCTGTGCTTTAGAAACCTTGCAACAACAGCGGCAGCATACTGAAGAAAGCCTGGAAACAAAACCTCCCACCGGATCAGACCAAAGGCTCATCTGGTTCAGCATCAGTTTCCCACAGAGGTCAGCTGATGGCTGTGGGAAATCCACCAGCAGGAGATGAAGGCTGCAGTGCGCTCCTCCTGAAGTTCCCCATCGGCTGCGATTTAATAGCATGGTCCTATGATCACAGACTGTCTTTGGATGCCTCAGCAGAAATGTTCTGAATTGCCAAACAGTCAAGAACCTTTGAGAAATATCCCCTGGTGAGAAAAGAAAGCATTGGCCCTCTCAGAGAAATTGAGATTGAAGAGCTAGTTCTAAAGTTTTCCAATCCCTTAAAACAGAGGCTCATTGAGGGCCACATCAGGGTTTTGTTTGACCTTGGGGGGATGTGAGGGGACATGGCCAGCTTGACATCACTTGTGTCGGGGGCGCCTGTGGTGGTCTGGGCAGAGTTGGGGGGATCCATTGTCTCCAGGTGAGGAAGGCAAGACCAGGGAGAATTCCAAACTCATCATCCAAAGGAGCCTCGCCATCCCTCCTCAGGCCACAAGGAGGATCCCCAGATGGCTGCGTAGGCTGTCCAGAGCTCTAGGCAGTGGAGAGGAAGCTCCTAGCCCGGCCCTTGAACTCCCAGGGCTGCATTTTGGGCAGTGATGGCCTCCTACAACCCTCTGCCAGTGAAAATGGAGCTTTGGGGGCAGTGGCGTAGCGAGGGGGGTGCCGAGGGGGCCATGGCCCCAGGCGGCGTATCAAAAGGGGCGGCGGCAATCACCATGATATTTAAATTTAAAAAAATATAGGTATATTTGAAACTGCA